>BTHU01000019.1:57531842-57644342 GCA_036184795.1 Tokudaia tokunoshimensis
TGCTCCCAAACCTGCCATTCCAGGATCACCGCTGGGCTGGCATAGGGTTCCTTCTGTTGTCCCTCAGTGCATCTTGGGGGAGCAGATATAGCCAGTGGTCCTAAAAGCCCTTCTTGCTCATCTTGACATATAACTGGCGCCATCCTGAAATCTTCCTTATACAGCAGCCATCTTGGGGGCACTGTCATGTGCACGCAGAGCCAGGATGCCAAGGTCAGACACCCATGACTTGAAGTCACTCTACTGATCTCTAAAAAGTCTGTCCATGGACCAATTTTTGAAAGCGACCTCCTTTGTCCCCTCATCTTCTAGACCCTTCACATTTCTCTATTGCCACGTCTGGCCGGCCGGTGGGTACTTCTGGTAGTAATCCTTTAGTTTGGAGTCACCTCACATACGGCTCACAAGACAGAGCCTGCTGCTCCCCCGGGGTCCCTCCACTCTCCTTGGTCTCTGGGACATCCCCCTTTTCTCTCCCATCACCTACTACCACCTCGGCTCTGTTATCCTTCTACTTTCCAAACCCTCCTTGCCCTTTCGGCTCCAACCGAGTGTTTCGTAAAATATTTTCCCACGATGATGGAATGTCAAGGACTTTAAAGGCACCTAGCAAGAACACCCCTGACTTTGCCATCTTCCCCAAGGAACATGTGCATGCTGTTCCCCAGCCTGGAATGTCCTTTGCCCTCCACCACCCTGTGCAGTCGAGACTCACTCAGCACACCGGGGGGTGGGGGGTGGGAAGGAGATCAGACCAACACCAGCATCGCTTTTCATTTCTGCCCGTCCTTTTTAGGCACAGAGATTTCTGCTACCGCACACCACATGACTGCATCTGAAGGCTATTCCCACTCTAACAAACTAACAAGGCACAAGAGAAAAAAAAAGTGCCAGGAAGAATATGCCATACCATCGGACTTTGTAGCTAGGGCTCTAATAAAAGCAACCCAATTAAAGTAATAACGGGGCTTAAAAGACAAGGTAGCCTCCCAATAAGTTAAAAATAGTTCTTTGCGAAGGAAAGCACAGACCTAGTGTGAGCAGAGGTGGGAAGGTAGTGATTGGCACAGAGAGAGGAAGAAAGCTAACATGCCTGGGAAGAGCCTACGGCAAGCACTAAGAGTGGTTGAGCTGCCCAAGGCCAGGGATGGGACATCTGGGCACGGCAGCATATGCATGTTGTGTGCACTCGCATGGGTCCCCGCCACCTTCAGCTGCTGCGAACACCCTTTGTGTGGGCGAGGCTGGACAGAAGACACCACACACAAACTAATGCTTTCTGTTGACATCAAGCTATCGACCCACTGTCCTTCAGCAAGGATGAGTTAGAGAGGCACAATCCAATAAAGCAGACCCCGGCATGTTATTCACCGCACACTTTCCTGGGTAGGTATGCCCACTCCATGAGAAGGAGACTGGCACCATTAAAGACTCCTTATGTGAGCTGTTGAGGGTGGTCATATTGTGGCCTGAGGCATACTCTTCTCAGTGTTGAGATGAGTCAGGAACTTAGAGCCTTTATCCCAGAGGCTGTGGATGTTCATTACAGGTGGAAGATACCTCAGGGGTACCACATATTATATCTAGAATAAATGTTCTTATTTATGTTATCTTGCACATGTGCTGTTCATCCAGAGAGACGAAGCCTATCAAGACAACGCTGACTCCAGGCATTACCTCACAGTCTGCCTACACTAAATTCTAATTATTTTCATGGCATGTTAGTTCTTGGTGTTCTCTGGCCAGGAATAAAAATGTGAATGTTGGTGTTGGCATATAGGTCTGAAATGAATATTTAGCATAGCTCATAAAAGAGAAGTGGATCCGTCCTTGAGACTGTTCCCCCACCCCCACCCCCCTTGAGGAATATGCTTAACCTATGAGCTTGGTTCACTAGCCTCTGGCCATACATTTTGCGAAAGATCTGAGAGGAGCAGAATGGGAGAGACCTAGCAACATTTCGCGCAATACAATAACATTTCTGTTCTGCTCACTGGAGACTGGTCCAGGCACGGAGTACCTTGGTTTGTATTGGCATGTAAGGGATGGCAGAGGCCCTGCCTGGGCAGGCCGTGTATTTGATATGCGCAAGTTCACCTTGCAAACCCCGTCTGTGTCACAGGGGCCCCAGGACTGATGAGACTCTGACACCACATCGTAGCTGTTGGAAACACCTGCTTACCTGGCTTCTGGGATGTAATTTCTGCCTTTTCTCCTGTGTGTGCTTGGCCGAGGTCGTCGGCCCTGGCGGTGTTTGGAAGGGCATGTGTATGACCTCACACATGAGTGATGACTTAGGATTCCTTTGCTGTGAGCTCATGCTCCTTAGCAGTCTGCTCCTTACACTGGAAGGCCCATAGTGTCTACACAGAACTGTAGCAGGGAGGAACGCTTGGTCCATGGGAGGAGAGTGTGTACCAGACACACCCAGTGTGTACAGCGTGCTACTGCGGCTGTGTGAATTGTCTACCAGACACCCCACTACTCATTTGTGAGTACATGTATATGCAGGTGCACATGGAGGCCAGAGGTTGATGTCTTTCTCAATGGCTCTCTTCTACTTCAAGTTTTGAGACAGGATCTCTCTGAAACCGGACCTTATGGATTCTGCTAGACTGACTTGTCAAGGGAGGCCCAGTGATTGCCTGGTCTCCCTTTTACAGCACTGGGAATCCAGGCACTGATCACCAACAATCAATCCCCTTTGGATCCTATTCTCTTGGCCCCCGCACCCGTTGCAGAAGGCTTGGCTTATTTAAATTCTCATTGGGTGCATCCTTAGATGGTAGTATCAACCAATGTACCAAGTTGACCCTGGGTTGGCTTAGTCCAAGTTTCAGGAATGAGCCTGTGTTGAGAAGTTCTGCACCAGGGCAGTGAAATGTCAGGAGCTATTTCTGTCTACTCTCCTGAACTGGTCCATGCACACAGGTGACTATTCCAGCCTCGTATACTCAGAGAAGGGTGTACAGATGGGGACTCCTGGACCTCAGGCTACCTGGTGTCTTTACCCTGTCTGGGGTGTCCAGTTGGTCCATCTCATGGCAAGGAATGCAGTCTGCTGTGAATCAGGCCACATTTAGAGGAAGGTATGCCTACCCAGTAGCTCTGTGAGAAACAACCCCTGCCTTCAGTCTCTTCATTTACAGGACACAACACATAGAATCTGTCATTGCGTCTTGAGGGGATGCTATGAGACTGAAAGGAGATGAACCCTTTCCTGTGTGGGGTCAGGGTGGGCTGAGGCTGGAGGTTTACCTGTTCAAGCCTGTTCATTCCATGTTTATTCCTACCCACCAAGGGGTGGGGCCAGGCCATCAGTTGCCCCCACAGAGGGGCAGGGTCAGACCGTCCCTTGTCCATAGCTCAGAGCAGGTAAGATTTTCACCCACCACAGAGTTTACTGTTCATGGAGACAGGGGGATGTTTTAAGTCTTCATCCCATGACTTGCATCTAACACGCATGAGTCTATAAATAGCTAATAAATTAACATGAGGAAAGTGATATCTTCATCTTAAGGTAGCATGTTGATTTATCCCTAATAAATAGGCCCCTTGGTTTTTTTATTTTATTTTATTTCTTTAAGAAAGGAATCTGGCTTAGGCATGGTTCAGGAAGCTTAACTGTTGAACCTTGTCCCTAACTAAGGTCAATTTACAAGCCAGGGTCTTTAGGGACCCAAGCCAAGACCTCTGTTTTCTAGGAGTGGCTATGAGTCCAAGATCAAAGCCAAGACCTCTATTTTCTAGGTGTTGCTATGAGCCCAAGATCAAAATTCATTTATACTGAGTAATTCTCTGTACATATCAAAAGTACCCTTATCAAGCACAAACAACTGACATGCTGGGTCTGTAAACACCCAAGAGTGGACTTCCTCAAATATCCTAAGTGATGTCATCCGGCCCTTCTTTCATATCCGTTTTTATTATGTTCCTGTCCTTTCAAAACAGAGTCTGTATCACAGTCCCACAAAAGCCAGGAAATGTCACCCCTGGCAGCCGCAGACCTGGGAGCAAGAGGAAACTGATAAAGTTTAAACACCTCCAGACTGGAAGGAAGGCTTCTCACAGAGCAGTTTGGGCTGGCGAATTTTCGAACTCAGGGTCTTGTGTCTGCCGTCCAAGTGCCCTGCCATTAGGGTACCCTCCCCTCAAACCTGAATCCTTGCTTTCCCATTGGAAAGTGCCACCAATGTTGTCCCCAGCCCCAGGATCTTCTCCATAGCATTCCTAAATGCCTGAGAGTCAGGGAACTAAAAGCACACAGGTCCCCGGCACCGTCCCAGAGGCAGGATTCAGTCGGTCCGAGCCACAGACACTCAACCACATAGGACAGGCTGCAGGGGAGGCTGGAGAGGCAGGCAGACACTAACACGGGGAGAGGGTGACTCTGATCCTAATTCCTGAGTTTGGACTGAGTTGTGCTTGCTTCTCTGCATTGTCTGAACTTCTTGCTTCACAGATGTCAGTCACATGTCCAGTTCCTTCTACATGCTGGTATGGCTTGTTTATACAAGGCGGTATTCTTTGGGCTTGGGTCCTGTCACTTTCTGGTCAGGAAGCCCAATACGGAGACTTCTGGACTCGGTGATACTGTGTCACAAAGCGGAGGACACAGTGTTTTTAGGGGAGTGGGCGTGGAGGGTGCAGAAGGGGGAGAGTCAGTTGGCTTGTCTGAGGGATTCTCCTAGTGGCTGCACTGTGAGTTTGCGGCTGTGGCAGCGACTCTGCCTTTTAGGCAGTGACATCACTGTTCCCTGCACTGAGCAGGTCCCGCCTGCCTCCTTCCTAACCTTGACCTTGTCATGACTCAGTGCTTCCTTTCACCCAAATCTCCACCCAGGGAGGAAGCTACTGCCAGGAACAGCGGCTCCATCAGATACCATAAATGTCCAGGCTGGGTGAGCCTGCCATGACCTCCGCACATATGCTAAGGTCTTTCCCTTAATGGACAATCTTCCTTTGCTCAGGAGCAACCCCCAAACACCCGAGGCAGATGAAAGACCAAGGCCCTTTGAAGTCTGTGCCAGCAGTGCCCCTGAGACCCTGAGATCGCACAGCAGACAGCCCAGGGAGACCAGAGGATCAGGGAGGTCAGAGGATGTGCGTGCACATACAGGGTTGGGGTAGGGGCTTAGGTGCACTAATTGTCCAGGCTACAGGGAGAACCTCCCTCCCCCTCCACAAGACCTTCAGTTTTCCCTGTCCCTCTCCCAGCTAGTTGTGACAAAGAATCTTGAGACTCATAGAAGGGCTCTACCTTCCAGATGAATTGTCCCAAAGGACTAGACTGGTTCCTGGGGTGGTGGTGGCGAGGAACCCTTAGGATGATGCCACTCAAGGAACCAGAACATTGTGTTGTAGAAGGATGTTGGGGTGGACCAGGGGCCAAAGCACTCCCTCCTTTCTCTAGAGGAGTCCCAGTGTATAATTCTGGCTTTTCATACTTCTACTGGTCTCAGGACTCCCTGGCCTCTCTTCATTCTCTTTACATCTTCAGAATGAGGTCACTTTGAAAACAGTAGTCAACCTACAGATGGTTGCTGACTTAGATGCAGCCACACCGAGTTATCTCACACATGGGACCTCTGAGGTGTCCACTTCAGCTCCGCCAGAGGCTGGGTTTCTGGCGTGTGCTGGACTCACATCTGGTGCTAATAGAACCTCGGGCCCAGCAGCTCCTAGAAGCCCCACTGGGCTTGGCAGCCTCGATATGCTTAGGGGAATCAGTTTTGTTTTGCCCACCCTCTTCTTGCCGCTGTTTTTCGATGTCATTTTGCTCTTTTTGGAATTCATAGTGGACAAGCCTTCTGAATGGTTTAGTTGAATACTCCTTCGCTTACATTGATGGAAGATTTTTATGTGTCTGAGTATCTGAGTCAACTATGGACACGTTTAGAGAATATAAAATGCGTATAAAGCTTCCTCAGTAAGGGCCCAGCTTTTGTTTAAAAATCAGTTCAGGATAACTTAGTAACAAACACATGCACAGTGGTAGATGGCCCATTTGGGAGAGTTTCTGTGCGGTTCTAGAACTTCAAAAGGACCATAGCTCCAAGGCCTTGCTGCCGGAATGCTGGCTTTAGAAGCATGTCCTTTGGTGGTCACATTTAATTGCCAAAACATCAATCAAGTACTGATGCTGGGAATGGACTTAAGACCTGCTCATCTTTGGTATGTGTTCTAATACTGAGCCCCAGACCCAGTGTTCTATCTTTGATAGATGGATGTTTTACTAAGCTGCTCTGAGAACTGATGGGGACATCTTGCGTCCCCAGAGAACACACTGCAGGGCCTCCCTGAACTATCCACACATGACCACCGCTCACAGGCGCATGTTGGAACCTCTGCTGTAACTGGCAGAAGAGCCAGCAAGGGGATTCCAGGGAAGCAGGCAGAGGCCAACACCACCGCTGGGTAGGAAATCCTGTAGTCATCCATTTACAGAGGAAGACAATCCTCCTCCGCTCAAGGCTCCAGACAGCACTGGCGCTGAGAAGCTGAGGTCCCAGAATGAGGCAGTTTTGGGGGTAGGTCCTGAGCTCTCAGCAGGACACCCCATTGCTTGTGCTCCTCTCGGAACCTGGGATGCAGACAGAGGAAGACCCATCTTCTCCAGGTCGTGTGACAGCTGCACAAGTTTCCTTGTTGGTGTGACATCATATTTAGTGGTATAATCAGGCTGACTTGGTTGGTTGTCACTGGGGTCAGAAACAAAGGCAGGAGAAGCCTGCCCATGCTGGAACCAGCAACTCTGATGAGGACGGCCAATGTGCCAGGCTCCCAGGCTACTCTCCAAACTTCAATCTGTTCTGAGGCCCCATAAAAGCTGGCTTGTTCAACTTCCTTTTCATTTTCATTTCCCACTTTTTTTTTTAATTCATCCGTTGCATGAATAGCACTGTTATGCTCACACCCCGAGTAAGGCATCGTTATAGCTCCCTGCATGGTCATGAAGGGTTGGCATTGCCCGAGACATACAATCCAATTATTATCAGAGAGTCATTAGAGCATTTTCCAGGAAAAGAGGAAATGGTCAACTCTTAATTCTCAGCA
Organism: Tokudaia tokunoshimensis; assembly: GCA_036184795.1. Lineage (NCBI taxonomy): Eukaryota > Metazoa > Chordata > Mammalia > Rodentia > Muridae > Tokudaia > Tokudaia tokunoshimensis. The sequence continues at coordinate 57,538,899 of BTHU01000019.1, forward strand.
TGAATGTTCCAGAATAGCGGAGAAAATAATTCAGAATGGCCTAGAGGATAAAAGTTAATTTAAAAAAAAAATCTCAAAGTGTCTGGGAACATATAGATGTGAACATCTGTAGGTGAATGGAAGGAGAAGCAGCCCAAGGACTATCTGGGGGCAAGTGTGTGAGTCATTGACACCGGAAGAACACGGAGTCAACATCAGCGGGCAGCCTGCTAGGCTTTCCTGGCAACCTTTGAACTTCGCTTGCCAAGGCTACCTCTTTCCCATCCTTACTTCCCACACATGTTGTAAAGACAGTGAGATAATATCCACCAATCATGTACTTTAAATCTCTCAGAAGAAAGGTGTATACAATAATGTCTCAACACTCAGCACAGGGGAGGTAGAGGCAGGAGAATTGCTATATTTAAAGCCAATCCAGACCACATAGAGTGAAATCATATCTCAAAACAGAAACAAAAAAAGAAAATCTTCCTAGATTTTTTTTTCTTCAAGGGTCCCTTGGGGATATACGCCTAAGCCACAGTAATAGCTGGAGGGGGAAACCAGAATGGACACTGTGGGGCAGAACCAAGAACTCCTGTGGTACTTGCCGCACCAGAGAACTCAAGAGCGCCGCATGGAGAACTCTAGTGGTTTGTATCTGGATAATGGGCAAAGGCTCTGCTCCCTGTGGGGCTGGTCTGGTGTGAGCAGAGGACATGCAGCCATCAGTCTCTGGTCTTCCTGTTGTATGTCTTTCTATAGGACTGAGATGACACTCTATGAAATAGGTCATTCTTATCTTCTTAGCATCTGCCAATCTTCCTGCAACCAATGCTTTTCAGAAGTCAACCACTTGCACAAGATGCTTGCCTGTCACGTTGCAGGGCTGCATTGTGATTTTTTTCTCAACCATTCTTACGATATTCTGCAAGACAGTTCTGCCCAGGCTTCCTACATTACACATCTACCTGGCAATGAGTTTGTTTAGGTGACACACATCTCAAATGCACGTTGGTGAATGCTATGGTGGGTAGAGAGGAAATGGGAATCTTCACTACTCGAGAATGGAAGCTACCCTCCGTGTGTTGATCTCCGTCGTGTGGTCCTCCAGAAGAAAGGATCTGGGGCAGAATCCTTGGCATGTAATTCTAGTGCCTTCTGATATGTGCACAGCAAGGCCTGCTGTGATTGACAAACCAGCAGCAGCAAGTGCTTCAAAAGCCCAGTCCCTCTTCAGAGTTTCACGTTTGCAGCTCAGCCTTGCGGTATGTGCTGCCCAGCTCCACAGAGGTCAACTGCATTACGTCACAGATACTAGCCTAGGGCTCTGAGCTCAGGCCTTTTTGCACACTGCACACAATTCCTTCTGTGATCTGTCATCAAACATGCAACTGTCAGAGAAGCTCGGGAGTCAGGCAGCCTGGCGAGCGGTACCTGGCACCACTAACTTAACTTTCTGGGCCTGGTTTCCTGGTCAGTCAAATGAGGATGTTGTTCCCATTTCCTGTGGCCTCAGGGAAGGTAACACAAGGTCATATGCCTGAAGCACTTAGTTCAGCACCACCCCCCCATGATAAGACCTTATCTTAGAACAGAACAATGTAATTATTTATAGTCAGAACTATGCAGAGAAACAGTTGTGACTGTTGAAGGCCACAACCCCGGCTTCTGGCATAGAGAGCCCAGGACCCCATAGAGATTGTGTACTGTGGGGTAGTGGGGTGAGACAGCACCCAGGCTGTGGGCCACCCCTCCTTGGGGCTCAGGGGCTTGCTGCTGTTAGATGGATATTACTAGTCTGACACTTCAGTGAAGAAGTCTTTGAAGAAGAAAAGGTGCTACTCGAAGCCTCGTGGGGAGACTAGAGATGTGGGAGGAGGTCAAGTGCAGAGGCTCGGCAGGGCTGAGAGTCACTGCACACATGTGAGAGACTCAGGATTTTGCATGGACATGAGGTCCCAGAATAGCCAAGTAGAAGATGCCTTCTAGGAAATTGGAAGCATCTTTGGTTTTACTACTAAGAAGCTGGTTCTGTAAAACACATTTCTGTCTAGTGACAAGGACAGTTAAGGTAAAACAAGGCAGGGCAGGGACATGTTCACAAGTGACATCTAGAGTTAGGAGCCCTCCCAGGTCAGAGTAGGGGTGGTTTGGGACCCAGTCTTGCCACATGGGACCCACACATTCCAGAAACAAGCAAGCCCCACAAATCCTCAGCTGGCTATAATGCCTCCCACACCCCATTCTTATTCACCTGGGACTCTGACCTCTGTAACTACCTTCGGAATAGCCCGTCTAGAAATATCACCCCATGTTCGGAGAATGACCTCCAGCTGAGCTCGGCAGTGGGCACCACTGTTTCTCAAAAGCCAGCAACACTCTTGAGACTACTGCTGACATCAGAAATATGACATAAATCAATCACTCAGAAAAACCAACTAATACTGGAAAGATTCCCAAGTTAAACTTTCAAGGTCAGTAACCATCCTGTAAAAAGTTAACATTAAAAACTCTATAAATTGATGTCTTGTGAGCATATCTCTTGCCTTCTGTAAACCATGCTTGCTTTGGAGGAGACCGTAAGCCACAATCGACATTCAAGTTGAGGAGAACAAGAAGAGGAGGGAGAATATACTCTGTCAGAAATGGTTCTGAGAGTGGAGGGGGTTGTCACATTCTTCATAGGAGCAGGCACAACACACTGGTTTGTGTTGGTGTCAATTCGTCCCTAGTGTGTGTCTCTGGTTTTGAATCTCTGTGTAATGTACTTAGAGACAGGAAGACTTAGAAAACAGTTTCCCATGCCACTTTCTAGTTGAAAAGAGTCCAGAAAACCTCTGCTCAGAAAATATTTCTAATGTTCACCTCCAAGACTCCAGCAAAGCTCATGTAACATGCCAATTTAATCTTAACCACATCTGGCTTATGAATGAATGAAACTCAGACTACAGTTATTTTATTTAGCTTTGACAACTATTGGGGGTGGGTAACCTCTAATTTACTTTTCTTATGCAGGTCTGACTGCTTCCTCAGTGGCATACCCAAGTACTTGCTGTTTCTCCTGGCCGTGTGCACATGGTCCAACTCTTTCATGGTGGCTTCCTCCTCTCTGCGTGCTCCTCCTCCTCCTTCTTCCTCCTCTTCCTCTTCCTCCTTCTCCTCCTAACCCCCCCTATCTTTCTCCTCCCCCAACCAGGTTACTCAAAACCTGCCTATCTCTCTTCCCTCTTGGAATTGGCTGTACCAATTTTTATTTAACCAGTAGTTTTAAATTAAGGAATTTAGCATCACAATACATAGCAACAGACTAAACCTCAACAGTTGGTAAGTACTTCCTGACTTAATGTGGCTAAGATGTTGTAGCCAGTGAAATAAGACAAGAAAAAGAAAAGTACACGAACTAAAGCCGCCATCATGTTCAGATACACAATTTCATATAAAAAAAGTCAAAGAATCTGTGGTAGAAGTCCATCAGGATGATTTGGGAGGAGCAGCAACTACATAAAGAGAATCTCAAGTTGAACTACATTAAAATGGAGGCCTTGGGGCCAACAAGATGGTGCAACAGTAGACGCATTAATGACTTGGGTTTGAATCCTTGGATCTACCTGATGGAAGGGGAGAATCAACTCTTGAACATTGTTCTCTGACCTCAATACTCACATTCCCCTACAGACATGGGTGTGTGTTGATTTTGGTCCTGATGTTTATCACAGCAACAGAGAGACAAAGTAAACCAACAATCATGGGGTTATGAGGGTGGGTAAGCCCCCTTCTCCCTCTTGTCACTACAGCAGTCTAAGAGGAAGGGGGAACCAAGGTGGCCATGCACGTGGTCCCTGCCAATCTCCCTGTGGTGGATTTGTTCACTACACAGTCAACACGATCAATAGGAAAACAAAGGGCCTTTCATGTTTTCCCAACATTTTCCAACATGGAAATCTCTGAGATGAGAAAAACTGGTGCAGAAGAGCATTGTAGGGTTGGGGTACCCTAATCTACCCTTGTCCCCATGCATAGTGCATTGTAGGGTTGGGGTACTCTAATCTACCCTTGTGTCCATACATAGTGCATTGTAGGGTTGGGGTACCCTAATCTACCCTTGTCCCCATGCATAGTGCATTGTAGGGTTGGGGTACCCTAATCTACCCTTGTCCCCATGCATAGTGCTCCTTTTGCCTCTGAAAGGAAGATGCATCTCCTGGAGTTGGGGTTCTTACAAACGTGAACCGCCAGGCCTGACTTCCTGAGTGCTAGCAGCTCCCTCTTTTCTGTGGCCTGGCACTGTTCTGTATTTACTGCTGTACTTTAGACTCAGTATAAACTCATCTTTTAAGTTGGAAACGGCAGAGATCTTTCTAGAAGAAAACAACTTCAGTAAATTATTTAAAAAAAAAAGAAGAAAGAAAGAAACCCTGCATGAAAAGACAGTGACGTAGTTGATCTCAGGAGAATCCGCTCACGCAGAATTTATTTAAACAGCATTTCTCCAGGAGTGATTTCAGGCAGGGGTCAGAAGGATGTTAGACACACCCAGAGGAATGCGGCGGGGAAGGTTCCTAACCAGGCCTGTAGCTTGATTACCAAGCTATTTAAAGAAGAATCAGTCAGCCAAACTAGGTCAAAACCTGCAGCCTGACGGGAATGGTAGGAAGCCGGCAGGGAACTGCTGGAGAGGAAGCTGCCCAGGGAAGCTGTATGTGTCTGGGGAAGGCCAAGTCCTCTTAAATGGAGGAACCACCTGCGAAGTCACCTAGGTCTCTAGTCCGGGTGGCGGGGGGGTGGGGGGTGGAGGGTGAGGGCAGCAGTGATTTGAAAGAAGCGGATGGGCAAACAAAGGCATACACTTGGCTTTGAACCACAGTGGCTCTCAGAAACAGTAGCCTGAGGAGGCTTTGTCCTCTTCTCTGAGCTGCCCCACGACTGGGGACGAGCAGCTGGGTGGTTCAATAGACTTCAGGGGGATTTTCCCCGATCAGACTGACACTCTGGCTGGGAAGAACTTGAGCTCTGGACAGTGTCCCACTCCCACCTCCACTCCCCCAGCTCATTCCGACCCACCGCACACCTACACAATGAAGCCATCCAAGGAAAGTGCCCGGGGAGCACAGTATCTTTCCACACTTGTCCTGCCACTTTAGCCCCTTCAAACCGCTGACGCATCCATCGGCTGTCTGCCTAGTGTCCATTAACGATGTTGAAAATTCATTTATTTAGCCTGCTTGGGGTGAAGTCATGCAGCTATAGAGTGACTTTCAAAATAAAATCAAATCCTCCTCTTGGTTCAAGGGGCAGCAGGAAGCCTTAAAATCTTCAGCAGTTAAGCTCTGTGCCCAGCACATTTCATTAGCAAACTGTCCAGCATATCTAAACTTCAGAAAGAGTAAAACAGGGTACCCAGCGTTTGCTCAACTCAGAGCCGTATGCATGTTGCATCTGCCACCCCTGATTTTATGACAAGGGGCTGAGGAGAGAGATGTCCAGTTAGCAAAGTGTCAGCCATGCAGGCATTGAGACCCTCAGGGCACTGTGGTTTATATCAATAATTCTGCTGAGGGATGGGGGGGTGGCAAAGAGAGATGGATTTTTGTAGCTCATTTGACAGTCAACCTCGTGAGAGACCCTGATCAGAAAACAAGATGGAGAGCAGTAAAAAAAGACATCCAACAAATGACCTATGGACACATGAAGGCACATGCACGTACACATGAATATGTATGCATGCACACATGCAAATACATACGTGGACACATATACACACAAGCACACATGCACACATGTATTTGTGCACACATGCAAACACACACACACACATGCAATCAAAATGATGACATGCTGGTTTCATAGTTTTATACTTTTCTCCATTGGCTATGAGGTGGCATTCTGCTGAGTGTGCTAAGATGCTAATGGCCGTCTTTCCCTTCCTATTAGGACCACTGGACAGACATTCCTCTGTTTCTTCATAGTTGTGACTGAAAACATCCAATGGAAAGCACAAAAGCACTTCATACAGAGATAAATGGCTCACAGATGATATGCTTGGGATGGACACTGCAAGCAAGAGGATCGCATCTCAGAGCTTGCTCTTTGGAAGTGAGAGGCACACGGCATGGCCGATGTTCCTGTCTCATCTCCAGCCTCAAGTCTCACAGTGTACCAATGTACATTCGTGTATACATAGTATACCAATGCTGACTCAGAGTAATGGTGGATGTGGGGGCAGTTTTCATATTTAGACTACAAGAGGAGCTGTGGTCCCATCTGACATCAATTAAAACTAGCCTATCTTTGAAAAACAATTGCTTCTGAAATATTTAATACTCCATTGATTAAAGAAACAAGTAATTTGTCCAACAGTCTAAATGTCTCCATTAGATTTACCTCTGCTTTTGTAGTAATTGGATATTTCCTAGTTTTTTGAGCTGGTCGTGAACAGTGAGCACATTGCACTGAAATAAAAGAATACTATTTATTTATTTGTTTGTTTGTTTGTTTATAGCCATAATATGGGGCCCTCACGAAGCTCATGCCATAGATTAGTTCTATCCAAGTCTATGAGTTTTGGCTAGGGAGTGTCCTGCTCATTGCTTCCAAAACAAGCCTTTAGAGACAGTGAATCATGTAATTTATCCCCCAGATGATCTAACATAGAAAATTATTTAATTGGAGGGATTACATGAGGACTTTGATTTATCAAGCTAGCATAGATAAGGGGCACGGAGTCTCTGTTCTTCCAGGCTCTGGCGTGTGCTCTAGCTTTCTAGTCTCCAACTACAAGAAAAGATGGGCTCTAGCATGTTATACCTGTAAAGGACCTGTCACAGGGAACTTCCTTGTGTCCTAGGTATTGCGCCCCCATCAAAGCAAACACGCAGATGAGCTACCGAGATAACCATGACAATGGCATTGATGCTTGTGAAATCCTGGGGTTTTATTCCCATATTTCATAAAATCAGGGCAGGGAATGGTAGCAGGAGGCTTACAGAGACTGATCTCTATGTACCATAGGGAGGCAGAAGAGACCTGCATGGGCTCTTGTCCCTTCAGCATGAGGCTAGGTTAAAATAATTCCCTAATTTATCTATGGAAGGAATAGGAAGACTGACAACAACAACAACAGAAAATGTGGCCTGAAGAACTCTGAAAGGAGGAACAAAGTTTTAAGATGCTGTGTGTGCGCGCGCGCGTGTGTGTGTGTGTGTGTGTGTGTGTGTGTGTGTGTGTGTGTGCATGTGTGTGTGCGTGTGTGTGTGCACGTGTGTGTGAGTGTGTGTGCGTGTGTGTGCGTGTGTGTGCATGTGTGTGTGCGTGTGTGTGCATGTGTGTGTGCATGTGTGTGCATGTGTGTGTGTGTGCGTGTGCACGTGCGTGCGTGCCTGTGTGTGCGTGTGTGCGTGTGTGCATGTGTGTGTGCGTGTGTGTGTGCACGTGTGTGTGAGTGTGTGTGCGTGTGTGTGTGTGTGTGTGCATGTGTGTGCATGTGTGTGTGTGTGTGTGCATGTGTGTGTGTGCACGTGCGTGCGTGCCTGTGTGTGCGTGTGTGCGTGTGTGTGTGTGTGTGTGTGTGTGTGTGTGTGTGTTAGGAGGAGGCATTGTTGTCCTGCTGTATTGAGAATATGGAACCCTGTGCCTTATGTGCAGTAAGCAGATGCTCAACTACTCATCCAAGACCTCCAGCTCCTCACTGGGATTTTAGGCATTGAGACTCAGCTTCCCCGACTCCCCACGTAGATTCCAGGCACTCTAGACTCTACTGCTGATTTTTGACAACTCATCACTAGCTAAGACATCGTGGTGTTCAGTTGGACTCTTTGAGATGCGCCAATCAAATGGACCACACCAGTTAATAGGAGTGGCTGTCGCCTGCTTTGCAGAACTCTGAGGAGAGGCTTTCCTAAGCAGGTTCAGAGTACTCAGATGAGCTGAGCATGGTGAAACATAACATTAATCCCGGCAGAGGCAGAGGCAGAGGCAGGGGCAGGGGCAGAGGCAGGGGCAGAAGCAGAGGCAGAGGCAGAGGCAGGGGCAGTGGCAGAGGCAGAGGCAGGGGCAGAGGCAGGAGCAGGGGCAGAGGCAGGGGCAGAGGCAGGGGCAGAGGCAGGGGCAGAGGCAGAGGCAGAGGCAGAGGCAGGGGCAGAGGCAGAGGCAGGGGCAGAGGCAGGGGCAGGGGCAGAGGCAGAGGCAGAGGCAGAGGCAGGGGCAGGGGCAGAGGCAGGGGCAGAGGCAGAGGGCAGAGGCAGGGGCAGAGGCAGGGGCAGAGGCAGGAGCAGGGGCAGAGGCAGGGGCAGAGGCAGGGGCAGAGGCAGAGGCAGAGGCAGGGGCAGGGGCAGAGGCAGGGGCAGAGGCAGGGGCAGAGGCAGGGGCAGAGGCAGGAGCAGGGGCAGAGGCAGGGGCAGAGGCAGGGGCAGTGGCAGGGGCAGGGGCAGGGGCAGGGGCAGAGGCAGGAGCAGGGGCAGAGGCAGAGCCAGCGGCAGAGGCAAAGGTAGGCAAGGTCAGCCTGGTCTATAGAGTGAGTTCTAGGATAGCCAGGGCTACATCAAGAAATTCTGTCTCAAAACCAAACCAACCAAATAAACAAACACAATATTTCGATGAGCTTTGCCAAGCAAGGATCAGCCCACGACCCCCTTTTCCTTAAGGCTGCCAGAACCCAGGTCACATCGGTCAAGTGTGAGCTAGTGAGGTCTTCAGAATTAGGTTCTAGCTAACATAGCTCTGGTCACCACTCAGCCGCCTTTCTGCACTTCATCCATGCTTCTAAAGCAAAAAAACCTCAGGAAAATAGAAATTCCTAGTTTGACTTTTCTAATCCTTCTAATCACGTTTATACACACGGCTGAGAAACTATGGAGATGTTTATGTTAACGACTCGGTTTGAAAGGCGTCAGGCAAGAGCTGAGACTCCACTCAGGGTTCGGCTGTAACTGATCACAGGAACAGAATTCTTGGGGTGTGGGTCACAGCAGGAGGCCTCTGTAGGGAGCTGGGGCGGGGGGTTAACGCTTCACTGGCACCCACAGTATAAATTCCTCTCTTAAAACAACACAAGCCAGTGACTTCAAACTGGATTTCTTTGTTTTTCATTCCAATACCCCCTTGACCTCTCCACTGTGGGGAGACAAACTCAGAAAAGCCAGCTGGGAGTGTGGGAGCGGGTTGCCCTCCCTAGCCTGTGAGAGACAAGGCTTAGATGTGAATCTGTCTCAAGGAGGTGGACAATGTTGAGGCTTGATACCAGGAGAGCTGGCCGGACAGTAGCCATGGTCAGTGAGAGAAGACCAAGGCAACTGTGGTGGGTGCTCTCTGGGTGCATGAGAACTGAGGCCAGGGGATAAGTCGAGTCAGTGGAGGGCCAGTGCACCCAGCCCCAGCTTTGTGGTACGTCGGAAAGGCATTCCTGAACCTTTGGCAGATACTTTAAATCGAGCCAGCTACAGTCACAAGCTACGCTTTCCCCACAGCCAAGGTCCTTTAGTTGGAGATGGTGAGGTTTTACTCAATCTTTTGACAGCAGCTCAGCAGTCAAGCTAAGTGTTTTCCTCTGCTGCTGGGCAGATTAGAATGGAGATGTAAGCTAGCTACCTGGGCTTTACAGGGCTGGGGTAAGAGATGGAAGGAGCTGCTCCCTGACTGAAAAGCTCTTGGAATTACTGTCCCTGGGAGGAGGCACGCTGAGGTCCAAAAGCAGGACAGGAAGTGTGGTAACCAGAGCCTTTGGGGAGGTGGTTATTCTACACCAGGCCTTGTTAAGGGCTTCCCCTACATTGCTGAATGGAATCCTTTTGGACACATGCACTGGGAGGATTCTAAAGTCCTCTCACAGAGGAGAACAAAGGCTTAAGAGATGAAAGGTTACAGCTGTGACAGATGGAGCTTGATTTGACCCATGGGTCCTGGACGCAGAGGGGGACAGTCCAGGGGGCAGGTGCATCTTGTAGAAAGAGGTTTCAAGACAGGACACTTTGTGCTATGGAAGAACTGGCTCTCCCTTCTTGGGAGAAGACAATGTGTAAATCTTGAAGTCTGATGAGAGCTACAGGGGCAGAGCATCCAGGGCATTGTGGGTACAGGCAATGAGATGTCTGTGTGAGGAAGTACTGAGGTCTTGCTATGTTCCCATCACCTGTTCTGCCCTCACTAGGTGACTTCCAGTGTGATTTCACTAGGAAATGCTTATGAGAACCATCATGGCATTTCATAATTTCTGTAATTATACAGCATTTCAGTCTGTAAGATATGGCTGGAATTTTGCAGGGAATTACATGAAATTTTGCTGACACTGGACAGATGTTCAACTAGAGACCAATGCACAGGACTGACCACCTGGACCAGAAATAATCAGCAAAATCCTGAAGAAAGCGACAGAGGAGGTCTGGTGGGAGGGACTGGCTGCCACGCTGACTTCAGAGGAGCTTCCAGCAACTCTGAACTTCCAGGAATACTCCTGAAGCCTACTGTGGCTTTCTGCTTCCCACAATCCCTTCTGAATGCTTATTCAAAGATGACTGATCTCAGGTTCACCTTGATACCTTCAGCCTCAACTTTGTTAAAGTGATAGTTAAGGCTGGCTGTGTGGGAAAGCTCACTTTTATGGGAGTTATAAGCCATATACCGTATTGTCCCCTTATATAGTCTTTACTGAAGCTCAGGGCCAAACTTGTGACCTGAACCCCCAGGGTTCAGGCCCTCCTGCACAAAGATAAGAGTTTTGCAAAACAAGAATTCCTTTGCCTTCTCACAGGTAAACAAAAGAAAACAACCTTCCTCACAGCCATTTCCTAACGCTCACCTGTAGGTGTGCAAGTTGCCAGGTTTAAGATTTATACGCTACTGGTGCCCAGACAGAGCTGCCACAGGCAGACCTAAGTCCCACGGTAGCAAGGGCTCCCTGCAGGGTCCCTATCAGAGTGGGTCATTCAAAGTCCAGGGCTGCAGGCTGACCAGTGACGGGGATGTGGAGGGGGAGTTGGAACAGTGTGCTTGCTCCTGCCTCATTTCTGACCTCCGACTAGGGGTGAGGACTGTTTCTAGTTTGGTATTTTGTGCATTCAGGGAAGGGATCATGGCTCCTCGGGGCACAGACGGTTTGATTTCCTTTCTTGTCAGAGACCACACTGAATGGGGTAAAGTGCCTTTTGGGGTAAGATCCTCTGTCCACATCACTTGGTGGATGGGTCTCAGAAGGAGCTAGTTTGGCAGTCCACATCCGATGTGGCTGGGACGCTGGTCAATTCTCCTCAGTGAGTGTGTGTTTGTGACTGTGTATGTGTTTGTGTGTGTGTATGTGTGTTTGTGTATGTGTATGTGTGCGTTCATGTGCATATGTGTTTGTATGTGTGTGACTGTGTGTATGTGTGTGTTTGTATGTGTGTGACTGTGTATGTGTATATTTGTATATGTGTGAGTGTGTATATGTGTTTGTGTGTGTCTATGTGTCTTTTTCTGTGTGTGTGTGTCTGTGCATGTATGTGTGTGTCTGTGTGTGTTTCTTTCTCTGTGTGTGTCTATGAGTGTGTGTCTCTGTGTGTATGTGTGTGTCTATTTCTCTGTGTGTGTGTGTCTGTGAGTGTGTGTGCCTGTGTGTTTCTCTGTGTGTGTGAGTTTGTGAGTTTGTGTGTTTGTGCATGTATGTGTGTGTCTGTGTGTGTTTCTCTCTGTGTGAATATGTGTCTGTGCGTGTATGTGTGTGTCTGTGTTTCTCTCTCTGTGCCTGTCTGTGTGCATGTGTTTGTGTGTGTACGTGTGTGTGTCTGTGAGTGACTGTGTGTGTCTCTGTGTGTGTGTCTGTGAGTGTGAGTGTCTATGTGTGTGTGTCTGTGTGTGCATGTGAGTGTGTGTATGTGTGGGTCTGTGTGTGTTTCTCTGTGTGAGTGTGTAGGACAGATGTAGACCTCAGGTGCCTTTCTCAATTGTTTTTCACCACATTTTCTGAAACACAGAATTTCCCTGATCCTGCAGCTCACAGATTCAGTGTGACTGGTCAGCCAGCAAGCCCCAGAAGTCTCTACTTGCCATGCATTGGGAGTGCAGGGATGCAAACACCTTGGTTGACTTTTTCATGGGGGTTCTGGGGTTTGAACTCAGGGCCTCATGCCTGTGTGGCAAGACCTTCACAGCTCAGCCATCTCACCACCCCCCACTTTCTACATTCTTGCCCCCCAATGAACAAGAGGCTGAATTTCCAGAAGCATCAAGGTGGCCACTGGGCCCCTGCGACCCTGAGGACAGAGCTCCCTCTGCCCAGTGTGCTCACTGGCCAGGTGCCCAAAACCCTCTGGGTCTGCAGCTCAAGGAAAAAAATGCAGGGCATGAAATGGAAATACTTTGGCACTCTGTCTTGCAGTGGAAGCATATTTTGCATTAGCTTGACTCTGCAGATAAGCCAGTGTCTGCCTACCCCAGTAGTTTTAAATACGGCAATTCTAATCAAGTAGAACCAACGGAGAAGAATGTCCCTGGCTGACTCTGGGCGCACATTTTTGATGGACGTGCCCTTGGCACTCAGCACACAGATTAGCACTGTGAGTCTGAACAAAAAGCCCCAGCCACTTGAGTTCAGCCCAGGGTGCATCTTGCCCTTTCTTTCCCTCTGGTTCCTTCTGAGTCAGGCCCTCACAACTGCAACCAGACACTGACTGGGTGCAGGACTCCTGTGCCTCCTTGTCTGTTCCTGCCTACACGTAGTCCCCGAGGCCCACGCCTAAGCCGGGGAGGCCAGAAGCCTCTTTTCCTTGGACCGTCTTCCTCTCCTTGCCTGCTGGGCTCCTATCATAGGTAGCACGAACCTACAGAAGTATCTCTTGAGCTGCCTTCTCTGTGCAGAAGACATTTCTCCTCTCAGGGTCATGGCTGATGTTCATTAAAACCCCGGGCTTTTCACTGCAGAGACTAAGGTGGTAATTTTATATTGTACATTTTACCACAGTTTTAGAAAGAAAAGCCTATGAAAACCACACACACACACACACACACACACACACACACACACACACACACAGAGAGAGAGAGAGAGAGAGAGAGAGAGAGAGAGAGAGAGAGAGAGAGAGAGAGACCCAACACAGGAGTCCTGAGGCAATAGATTGGATGGAGTCAGTTTCAGGTGAACACCATGTCTGTCTGTCTGTCTGTCTGTCTGTGTGTCTGTGTGTCTGTCTGTCTGTCTGTCTGAGATGCGTAAATGATGTCTTAAGAGTTCCAGGTCTTTTAACTCATCAAATGTATACAGGAACAAGGCTCTGAAAAGGTGAGAGATCAGACACCTCCCTTCTGTCTTTATCCTTAGAGATTCAAGGTAAGCCTAGTGAGGATAAGGTCTGACTAGAAGGCAGGAATATTGTCTGGCCCACAGGAGAACAGAGGAGGGAGAACCTTAGACATCAGTCCTCCTTGAAGTGCCTATGAAAAAGATGAAAAGACATTTTCTTTTTCTTTCTTTTTTTTTAGGCAGTGTTTTCCTTTTCTGTGTGTAGCCCAGGCTGTCCTGGAACTCACAAAGATTTGCCTGCCTCTGCTTCCTGTGCTGGGATTAAAGATGTGCACCACCACCCAGCTCAAAAAGGCAATTTTAAAAACTGGTCTGTCTGTCTGTCTGTCTGTCTGTCTGTCTGTCTGTCTGTCTGTCTCTCCTCTGTTAAGGAAACAGATGTTGAGCTACTTTGCTCCCTGTTTTCACAGGGAATGGATAGCCCAAAGGTCAGACTTTGCTCAAGAGAATCAAACCACACAGCTGTTTCAAGTGTCACTATAGTCTATAGTCCAGTTGTCCCTGATTCCAGAACTTTCTGACAAGATTGTACCTTATTCTTATGGGTTTGTTTGTTTGTTTCCAGTGCCTGGCGTGGGACCTGGAGTCTGCTGAGTGCCCCGCAAACGCTCCACCATGGAGTTCCAACTCTAGTCTGCTTCTTGCTTTTGTATTTCGAGACAGGATCTACCATATCACCTAGGCGGGCACTGAATTCACTCTGTGGCTCAGATAAGCCTTCCATTTGTGATCCTCCTGCCTCAGCCTCTCAAGTAGTTACAACAACAGGCCCGCAGAACCAAGAGAGACTCAACTCTATCCTTAATTGGCTTCCTGAGTCAGGAATTTTTGGATTCCAAAAGAAAAGTTTTTGTTTTTTTTTAAACCAGCAAAAAACAAAAACCCAACGTCAAGGGCCGGCATGAGTAATCCCGCTTCCTTCCCCTTCCAGAGTGAAACGGCTCATTCATTTCTAGAATGTTAAATTCCAATCAGGTGAGACACAGATAACACAGTGCTGTTGTCGGAGAACTCGGGACCCACAAAAGGGAAGGAAGGGCAGAGAGGGTATGGAGAGCAAAGAACACTGGGCTGCTGGGGTCTCTCTGGGCCCGGGTCCGATGGGACTGACCATCTTGCATGGATAGGTAGCATTTGTGCCAGCTCGTGGTCAGTGTGGCAAAAGGGGACTGTGATGGATTAGCAGAAGCTCCAGGTGAACAGAAGAAAGCCAACAGAAGCCAGGTCTGTCCCGGTAATGGCTAGAAATGTTCTCCTTATGTCCCGGTGTTCAGATGGCGTTAAACACACCCAACGAAGTTTGACAGCAATAGATGCTGCCATGGATCCCAGAGAGGGCCAAACGTTGGCCTGGGCATTCCTGTATTGCAGGAAGAGGGAGGAGGCCAGACAGTACGATGGTGGGAAATCCTGTCCAAGCTGAGGTCCTCTCTGGAGGGTGGGGTGGGGCGCCCGGCTCTGGTGGGAAGTGGCAGGGGAGGTTTGCAGACAGGAAAAGTGTGCATCCTGGTTCTTTCTCAGTTATGACTAAGCTACTTGACAAAGAAAAAAGTCACCAAATAAGCCAGGAAGAAGGAGGCATGTTTCTGGGAGATGCTCATGGCCGGCCTCTTTTACCAGAGGGCCAGCTGGTTCTCAAATGGCTGCAGAGAAAGTGAAGGCGCTTCACACTAGAAGCAAGTGCTACTAGGACACAGTGTATGTGCATGGGGGGGGCGTTTCTTCCTTTATTCAAGATTTTAGTTGCTTCTTCATATTACACTCTGCGCAACCAGACTCCTTGAACTTTCTCTCCCAACCACGTTATACTTGAACCTCCAAGTTATTTAAATACGATTGTTATAAGTCTTTGTTCTGGAAGTAATTTAGCTATACCTTGACTTAACTTTAATGAAAATAAGAATTTTCTCCTTTGCTGATATTTCTCAGACTCAAAGGAAATGGATCTAACTGTCTCAAGGCATCAGCAATGTATCTAGACCAGCTCCTACTGTGTAAAGAAGCACAGGGTGGCTTTGTACAAGGGCTCAGGCTCCTGGCTGCCACAGAAATGACTTAACAAGAGCTGTGTAGACACAATATAGTTTTCATGCTCTAGACACTGAGAAAATGGACAGGGATCCTCACCCCTTTATCGACTTCCTGGTTAAGATGGCGGACTAGGGACTGCTTCTCTGTAAGCAGGTAAAAAGGGACAGTAAGCAAAAATGGGTTTCATCCTAAAGACAGAGATGGGTGAAAGAACTAAACGGTAGGAAAAGGGGTGAAGACCAAACAGTGGGCTTGGGGGAGGAAAACAGAAGTCAAATCCAAAAGGGAAACCTAACACAGTTCTATCCTCTGGACAAGCCCACATCCTCCACAAACCTCAGATCCAGTTATGAGTTTTGGTGAGACAGTGATCTTCTCATAGAAGGTCCAGTAGAGGAGAGAAATCCTATTTTGTCCAAGTCCCAGGACTGAGGAAAGGCTTGGGGTGGCAGCTGTTTAGAGCAGACAGGCTGGACACCAACAGAAGTGTATAAACCTTTAAATGTATTTCTATATCTTGACTAAATGGTTTGAAGGCACTAATGCTACAGTAGTTTGTGGCCCCTTGCTGAGTGCTATCTAGAACTGAGATGTCAAGATCAGGCTACTTAGTAAGAAGATCCCTCAACCAAGAAGAGATAGACAAACCAACAGACATAGAAACCCCAGCACAGAAAGGCAAGAGATACAGAAGAGCCAGACATAACTCTTCCAAGATGATAACTCAGCTACTGAACTCAAAGGTACAGAAGTAAAACCCCAGATGAAGATTCCTAAAGTATCCCGTAAAAATGGTCAACTGGCTAAGAGCGGACACAAGGAAACACATTCAACCCAGAACCTAGAGGGGAAAGTCATCCAAATGGATGAGAAAAGTAGCCACGCGGAAGAAAAACTCATCAAGGAAAGACCCCACAGACCACCAGAAATCTCTTACATCTCATAAGCACTTTGGGCAAACCAGTAGCCGGATACAAAATTCACATTCACAAAATCACTAGCTTTACTGTCTATCAGTAACAAACTCACGAAGAGAATCAGGATGTGAGGGCCAGAATATCTCCTTTTCAATCCCTTCAACACCTACATAAAACACCTAGGAATAAGGTAACCAAGGAAGTGAAAGATGGCCGAAATGGGAGATTTAGGGTATGGATGAAAGGTGTAAGAATGAAAGACCTTTCATGATCACAGACAGGTTTACTGGGAGGTCAGTGGGGGGATTTGACACCCTGGCACCAAAGTGAGGGGCGGAAGGCTTAGAATGGAGTCCTGGGTCCTCTCCCACCTTGGACCCTACTGATACTGTCCACTGTTCTGTCTTCTCTGTCACCTCAGTCTGTCCCTCAGTAAGTGTCAACGACTGGATCTGGGCCTTGGTACCTGCTGCTTGGAACAGCCACGGTGTTGAGCTTCCCTCTGGCTCAGGGGTCCCACTCAGGTGACTTCAGGGCTCACATTCCTCGTGGGCTCCTCGACAGTGCCACTGTGGGAAAGGACTGGGGAGGATGGGACCACAGAGGAAATGTGTCTTTGAAAAGATTGCGCTCTGGGCCCAGACAGAGCCACAGGACAGTGCAAGGTCATGTCTGTGACCATGTGAGGCCAGAGCCTCTTCCCCTGCTCTTGAAGGGCCCTGTAACCCCATGGCCACCAAGATCAACCCTCAGTTAAGAGCACAGTGCCCAGTGAGTCCTGCCAGTCACTGGATAATGGCTCCATGGAATTCAAAACACAAATTCTGTAATTCCCATGTGGGAGATCACCGAAAAGGGCAGAAACATCTAAATAGGAATTTTGTGGGCGGGGTCAAACAATCCCTAGGAAAAAATGCAAATCTCCACGGGCAGATGCTCCCCCACCCCCAGCTGCTTCAACCAGTGGAGGTAATATTTAATTATTTTTTTGGGGGGGGGAATGTAGTGAGAACAAACACACTTTGATGTAGTCTCTAGCTGACTTTCTCTGAGTGCAGTCTTCACCCAAATGATGTGTTTCAGCCCCGGCAATTGAATTCCCCGTCACCCATGCAGACACTGCTTTCTCAAGAATGCACTACACTTCCGGTGTAGTGATGTAGAGGTGTGTGTGTGTGTGTGTGTTTGTGTGTAGAGAAGTGTGTGTGGAGATGTGTGTGTGTGTAAAGATGTGTGTGTGTATAGAGATGTGTGCATGGGTGTGTGTGTATGTGTGTGTATGTAGAGATGTATGTGTGTGTAGATATGTGTGAGTGTGTGTGTGTGCGTGCATAGAGAAGTGTGTGTGGAGATGTGTGTGTGTAGAGATGTGTGTGTGTATGTGATATGTGTGTGGAGATGTGTGTGTAGAGTGTGTGTGTGTGTGTGTGTGTAAAGATGTGTGTATAGAGATGTGTGCATGGGTGTGTGTGTATGTAGGGACATATGTGTGTGTAGATGTGTGTGTGTGTGTGTGTGTAGAGATGTGTGTGTGTATGTGATATGTGTGTAGAGACATGTGTGTGGATGTGATGTGTGGATGTGTGTGATATGAGTGTGTGTGTAGAGATGTGTGTGTGTATAGAGATGTGTGTGTGTAGATGTGTGTGTGTATGTGATGTGTGTGTGTAGAGACATGTGTGTGTATGTGATGTGTGGATGTGTGTGATATGAGTGTGTGTGTAGAGATGTGTGTGTGTATAGAGATGTGTGTGTGTAGATGTGTGTGTGTATGTGATGTGTGTGTGTATGTGTAGAGATGTGTGTGTGTGTATGTGATATGTGTGTTTGTAGAGATGTGTGTGTGGAGATGTATGTGTGTGTGTGTATGTGATGTGTGCATGTGGTGTGTGTGTAGAGATGTGTGTGTATGTGATGTGTGGATGTGTGTATGTGATGTGTGTGTGTGTGTAGAGATGTGTGTGTGTAGATGTGTGTGTGTGTGTAGATGTGTGTGTGTGTGTAGAGATGTGTGTGTGTAGATGTGTGTGTGTATGTGATGTGTGTGTATATGTGTGTGTGTGTGTGTGTGTGTGTGTGTAGAGATGTGTGTGTGTGGATGTGGTATGTGTGTGTGAAGGAGTGGCTGGGGACACAGGGTGTCCTGGTACACACTGCTTCCCCAGCACTGAATCTCATGTGGTACAGTGCATGGGGCTCTCCCATTCTCAAGAGCAATGAGGACGTGGGTTGAGGAGGCTGAGCTCCAGTCCGACTGCCCTGTGCGAGACTTCTGCTCTCCTAGAGACAGCATGACTCTTCAACTCAGCCTTTTTGCCTCAAGCCCAGACAACAGTTGCTCTCCTAGTAAATAACTGTTCCTTCAAACTCCTGCCTCTCTCCCCTTCCCCTCTCCTCCCCCTCCCTCCTTTTCTCTCTCCTTTCCTCTCCTCTCTTCTCTTTCCTCTCCTCCTCTCACCACACAGAATCCTTTTGTGGCCCAGATGTGTGCCCCACTCCTCAACCAAGGGAACCGTGGACATCAACCGGGCTCCTCCCCTTCCACCCTGGCACTGTTCACCTGGACAGAACATTTGATGGCTCAGTTACCAAACTGCCCTGAATTCAGGTTCTGCTCAAAAGCTCAAGGTTGATTTTCTGTGTTTCCGATCCACTGGGAATCCACTGGGGTTCCTTTGCCCTTCTCTGGGTTTATACATTGGCTAGAACTCAGGGGAACACACTTAAGTCTGGGGACATCGCAGAGGCTCCACACTCTCAATGGATGCACCAGCTTCCAGAAACCACCAGCCAGGCTATGGCTGGGAGCTGCCAAACCAGCCTTGGGAGATTTCAGGGGAGCTTCTTTGCCACCCACACGATGGATCAATTCACTAGTCATGGGTAATCTCTGTTTCTGGGCCTCTCTCTTGGAGGTGGGGTTGAAAGTCCCAACCTCTAAAGCTGCGTAGGTCCTCCAGGAGACCAGCTCCTTGTAGAGGTGGTTATCAGTCAGCCATTACAGAGGACACTGATCCCAGGAGAACCCCAGGATAAGCAGAGTAAGTGCTACGTGACACTCCACCTCGCCGCTCTATAGGGAGGGAAGGCTCCGGCTGCAGTCTTACAGGGCCTACTGGGAGAGGGGGCCCTCACTTAGGCCAGGGACAATCCTTTCTAAGACATTGGGCCACCCCTGTCATATTTCCTAAGTCAGCAGAGTGACCTTGACTTACTGGAGGGTGGGTAGACCCAGTGTTTCCCTGTCCTTAGCACAGATGCTTGCCACTGACACATGATTGACCTATAATTGATGTTTGACTAGCTGCTAAAAACTCCTAAGAGCTGGGCACTCTGAAGGCAGAGGCAGGCTGATCTTTGTGAGCTAAAGGCTAGTCAGGACTGTATAGTGAAACCATATTTCAAAGACTACCAGAACCACCACCACCGCCACCGCCACCGCCTCCGCCACCGCCATCGCCATCACCACCACCACCATCACCACCAAAAAAATTCATCTGTATCTCAGTTGACACTGGCAGAAAAATTGCAAAGACTTCTCAGGTTCCTGTACACCATCCACCCAGATAAGACAATGAACTAACATCTTACAAACATTTGCACACTTCTCAAAAGGAAGAGATGAACCTTATTACATTCAACTATAGACGCCAGTAGCTTTCTGACACACTTTTCACTAACGTGGCTTTTCTGTGCCACGATCCTCTCTGGGTGGTACACTGCATTTGAGGCGATGATACACAGGGAAGCTCCTTGCTCCAAAATCCACCTCAGTGAGAGGAGAACAGGCCTCAGCAGGTCTGGTCAGAGAGCAGGGACCCACCCGAAGCCAAAGACAGGAGCATTTCCTCCCAGATGAATAGAGTTTACTTGGGAAGCCCTGGCTACTTAACTTTCTTTGAAATTCACCCCCTAACCACACACAAAGGACTTAGGTACCCACAGAGTCCTTCTGAGATCCCATATCACCTGATTCTTTGATAGATTACTTAAACAAAAACCTCATTGTCACCTGGAGAATGACAGTCAGTGGGGTTAAAGGTCACAGTCCTGAGATACCAAGGACATTAACTGGAGGGATTGGCTGTTAGAGGGGTAGCATTTATTTACTGGATTCCAGAAGCTTCTCAACAGCATGCACATCAGGGAAGGCCTCACATCCAAGATTCTGTTCTGTTACATTTCTAGAGAGCCCCGATGTTCACCTAGACAAGTTTCTTCACTTCTGGGGTGGGAGTTCCTGAGCTCAGGACCCATCCCCAGGGCTTAACGTCTGGCAGCTCAGGCGGCAGTCTGCCTCTGACTGACTAGGGCTATGTGAGCCATCACAGGCACCGCATGCAGCCCATCCACCGTCCCCTCAGCTCCCACTCCCTGTGAGCTCTTGCCAAGAGTGCTTGGTTCTCTCTGGAGGTGAGTGGGCTCATGCTGGTGCCTGACTCAGGCGCTGCCTCTACCGGTGGACAGACTCAGCAACAAAAAGCCAGAGGTGAATTTGAAAGCACTTTCTAGACTCCTCAGAGCCTGGATATCTTTTTGACAACCCCAGTTTGAGCTTTCCTCACGGCCGTACAGGAAAGCCGCAGTGTTCTCTCTGCACAGACTTCCCCTGACTCAACACTCACATTAGTTCCTTCTCTCCAGACCTTCAACTACAGCAGAATCTTAGTTTTTCTGCTCCAGAACTTTGTCCTTGAGTCTCATATTTTCTTTCTTTCTGGTCCTGACCTCTCCACAGACAGGGCTGGGGCCCTCTCCTGTCCCTGCTCTTCTGACCAAAATTCCTACCCATCTCTAAGTGTGTGGGATGAGGACTGCCTGTGCGGTGACTAAGCCATCTAAGCTACTCAGGGAAGGTGACTTCTGAGGCTCCAGAGGGCTGGGTGTGCTCATGGCTCCGCTCTATCGACAGAGAGTCCCACACTGACTTCCTCTACTTGGAGGTCCTGGTTTCACACAAAGGGATCAAAGCCTCCGGGGAAGTGGGAACACACAGTCTTCCTTAGTCCCAGACCCGCCTGCTCCCTTCACAGCCCTATGAGGTGGACACTGCTGTCCACATCCCTATGACTCAGACGTACATGGAAGTGCCCATGGTAGGCTTTAGTTGCTTGTCCAGTTGGGATCCTGCCCCGGAGGATTCTGGGATTGGCACCCCTTTACAACTCAAGCCTTGGTCTCGGGATGGGCGCTTGTATGTGCAGTAGTTTTCTGGCCTTCGGGAACAGCCACATGGATGACAGTAACTGGTCCCGAGGTGCAGAGATGGAACATCTGAATTCACACATGACCCTGAGCTGAGGATGAAGATGGTGGGGCTTCATTTCTTTAACTCTGTGCCCCTGATCAATGGAGTAGTAGAGTAGGGACCCCCCACCCCTTTCTAGAGACCAGTGTTTGAGCTTTAGACCAAGGAAAGTCCCAACATGAGAAGAGCCAAGGATAAACCCCAAGAGCATCTTCATGGTTGGCTTGGGAATCCAGGAGACTGGGTGTGGTGGCAAGGTGGCTGGCCTCACCATTTACAGAAGAGAAACCCCAGGCACGTTATTTATACTTCTGCCCTCATTTTTTTTCCTGTAAAGTGGGCATAAGAGTTACCCACCTCTGGAGTGTTTTCCTGGAGGCTTTGATGTACTCATGCACACAAATTGATATACAAGAAGCACTCATTAAATAACTGCCCATTCTTTTCACTAACAATTCCCAGCTGCTTCTGCATGAAGTCCCACAAGATAACAACACAGTGGTCCTATTTTCTGAACTTATCCACCCCACAATGATTCCAGATACCAAAAACAATGGAACAGGACCACAGGATCGGGTGGATGAAGAGGGGAGGGGCAGAGCTCGCCACAAGGAAGGATTCCGCGCATCAAGAAATCATGTCACAGGCACTAGCTGTGGAAAAGCCAGTGGACCAAACTGTTAACCATACTGATTGAATGCTGTTGCAGGCGCACAGATTCTCATGCATTTGCACATTCAGAATCTAAAGCCCGGAAAATGGACTAAGCACACTGAAGACATCCACACTGTCTCTCAGCTCACATAAACAGATCAGGGCTCCCAAAGTTTCCTGTGTCTCTTGGGAATGCAAGATTCCAGGCAGCACCTCAGAGTGTCCTGTTGGACTGTCTTGAGATGGGATCTGAAGGTTTGCAAAGTCTTTCTAGGCAATATGGCTTTTCTGGGAAATACATGCTCTTGGTTATATCCAAGAGTTAAGGGCTGGAGACACTGAGGTGGGTTTGTAGCATGGGAAAGGATACGGGGAAGTCATGGAGCTATATCGTATACATAGGGAACATGGCCTTCTGTGACATCTGCAAATATTCTGAGGAATGTGGAAACTGAGACTTGGTGTCATGAGCCGAGGGCAGAGCTGGGTAAAATGCCTTTCCGTAGCGAACCCTTTCGGGAGTTTAAAAAAACGATGCCCAATAAATAAGGCCTTCGTTCTCAGGACTAAAGACATTGATAGCTGTGCAATGACTCGGGGCTGTGGGAGCTGCCACGCTGCCTTCACTTTCTAGGAACGCTGGTTTAAGTGCCGCTGTGGTCTACGGATCCCGGCCAAGTGGGAGTCATGCATGAGGGCCCATAGGTAATGGCTGTTTCAACATTTAGGTTCTGCTTTTAAGCCAGGACCGAGGACTGGGGCAGGAAAAGACAGACTCAAGCTCTAAGACTGGCCAGGATTGACCGACTCAAGTCTGGTCAGAGCTTCCCTTTCTCCTCATGCTGGGTCCTGCATCCCATCAGAGCGGGCAACCAATTCTGTGGTGGAATCAGTCCCCACTTACTGCAAGCCTGAGAATCACTGATGGTTTCGGAATGGGAAGGAGGTTGAAGCGGAGCTCCTTCCCCCAGGGTGTGTTGGTTCCAGACACAGAATGTTCTGGGGTCTCCAAGCTCTGTCTACGCACTTGGGTACTCCAGACAGGTAAACAGGCACACAGGACACCTGGCCCCGGGCCCTCAATTTTCATGCGTCTTTTAGACAGCACTACCCATGAAGAGACCCTCTACCCGGGTGGCACTGGTACAATTCTATAAGGAGTGGTTACATTTAATATGCACGGAAGGCCCAGCACATCTCTCCAGTTCAGTTCAAAGGCAGTTCTGTCAGGCTTGCTTTGGCCGTGGAAAGAGCAACAGGTACAGTAAACAAGTCACAGAAGCCAGGGACTACAGGCCTGCGTCTGGTCTGTGACTCTTCAGGGCCTACTCAAGATTTGGTAGAGACCGAGGTTTCTATCCCTTTGTTCCCTAACAACCTTCAAGCAGGAGGCTGTCTCCTCCTTGCTCCGCCCCTCCCCAGAGACTCATATTTAAGCAAGATGCTCTCTGCCCACCACAGTGCCTGGACACCACCGCTGAGTCTCTGGAAACTCTTTGCTCCCAGCCCCTTTCATCTGTGCGCCTCGTGGCCTAGTGACAGACATTCTTCCCTCGCTGCTAAGGCCAAAGCTTGGCAGCAAAAGGTGCCCGAGGCTACGTTTTAATTATTAGCTCCCTAGAGAGGAGACGCGCGTCTGGCAGACACAGTGGCACACACCTACAACGCACACACACACTCAGGTGGGCTCCGCGAGCCTGTCTTCCACAAGGCTCCGCGAGCGTCCCAACCCATCACGGGCGCGGAACTCCAAGCGCGTGGAGTTCGAGTGGTACTTACCCCCAAGACGCTCTGAGCCAGGAGCCCCACTGTCACAGTCGCTAGCAGCAGCCACCTGAACAGGAGAGGGAGGGAGGGAGGGTAAGAGAGCAACAAGAACATGCGGGCCCCAACTTGTCAACTCCCGAAAGATGCATGCAAGGTCCCCTGCACCTAGGAGACCAGGCAGAAGGCAACTTACCCTCGCAGGGGAGGGCCAGACGCTGTGAACCGCACTCGGTCCATGATCCCAGTCTTTGAGCTCTACGCTCGGCTCGATCCCTTCCTAACCTGGAGGCAAAAGACAAAGCGGGTTAGCAAAGGTTTCAGGCAGAGAGCGCGTCGTCATCTCAACACTCTGACTCCACAGTAATGTCCCTGGTTTCCGTGCGGGGTGACCAAAGTTCTGTCCCATCAGGAGACAGAAAAAGGGAGACTCTTCTCCGTAGGCCCTGCCTGGAGCTGCTCAGTCCATGCAGCGCGATCACCATCCCTCCAGCTCCGATCCAACGGAGCGCGCGGCCTCAGCCTGCCCCAGCGCTACAAGTCCGGGACTTGGGGCCTGGCTCTCGGCGCCTCCCGGGGGTCGCTCTCACCTCAGGGTCAGGAGCTGCTGCCAGCGCGCATGGGCCCCTGCAGAAGCGTTGGCTCGCGGCACAGCGGCGGCCAGGCCGGCCTGGCTCTGCTCCGTCGGCGCCGGACTCCCGGCCCTGGCGTGCCTTGCGGTGCTTGCCCGGGATTGGCGAGCCAAGGGGCTCGTGGAATCGGGGCGCGGGAGGATCTGGGTGCGGAGCGCAGAGCCCCTGCGTCCGGACTCCCTGCGACACCAAGTCCCGAGCGGCGCGCAGCCTCCGCCTCTTACCCGCGCCGCAGGGTCCTCCCCTTGGAGACGCCGCCCGCGCACTGCCGAGGGGAGGGGGCAGCGCCAACAAATTGGGGAGCTCCTCGGGCGGCGCGCTCAGGTCTCTGCGCAGAGCCACCGCACCCGGGACGGTGAGCAGGGCTCACGCCCGGGCCCTCCGAGACTGAGCGCCTCGCCGCGGCCCACGGGAGCCGGGCTGCAGTTCCCCGCCGTCTCTGTTGGTCCCCTGCCGCCCCGGGCGCGCCACCATGGGGCCCCGGCTCAGCGTCTGGCTTCTGCTGCTGCTCGCCGCCCTTCTGCTCCACGAGGAGAGCAGCCGAGCCGCTGCGAAGGTGAGTCCCCTGCGGGCTGCGCTCCCCAGCCTCCCTCCCTGCACCCTCGGCGCCCCGAGAGGCCTCTTTGTCCAGCGCCTGGCGCGGTCTAGCTGCCCGGCCCTCGAGAGTGTCGCGGGTGGCACGGCCAGGTGCACTCATTCTTCACCCGGGTCTCCCGCTCGTGGTCCCTGTGGGCTGCGATCACACATCCATGACGGAACCTCCTTTGTTATGGGCTGGATGCGGGAGAGTTAGGAAGGGACTGAAGCTTAGCGCGCACCACGGCGGGGTGAGGGTACCGAAGAGCCAGTGAGATTTGAACCCTCATCGCCAAGGCGCTCAGCGGCGGGGCGCGCGAGTGGGTCGGGGCTGGAAGAGTGGCCAGGCACATCCCACGCCACTCAGAGTTCCACACACATGTGCAGGGGGAATCGCTTTGGGTGTGTTTCTGGTTGTTTGGAGACCGGGATGGTTGAGGCCGAACAGCTTTGGGCCGTTTGCCTGGAAACATCTGTATTTTTGCTTTCCCACGACTTTTGTGTAGCCTACGGCACGCTTGAGAACAGACGCGGGCTCTTCTCCGCATCCTGAAAGTCTCTGCCTCGACTCTTGCCTTTTATGAGTGTGTGCCTGAAAATTATAACCACATTTAGACTTGAGTGTGAAACCAAAGCGAAACTCCGCCGCATTGTTCCCTGCGCAAATTGTTTTTTTAGTTTTTGTTTCCTCTGATGCTGTGCTTGGCCAGGAGGGCGCTGGGAGATGTTTGCAAGAGCCAGACTTCCAGCTCTGGAGGAACCCGGCCAGACTTTCTGCCTTCGCCTCTAGAGAATACACTTCAGCTGCTGCTGCTGTGACAGCCATGCAGGCCCAAAGGCCACAAGGTGTGGCCTCTCCACAGTTTTCCTTCCCCCTCAAACTCTTAAAAAACGATGTTTTCTGCTTACCGGCGCTTCCAATTTTTAAAAGTAACTGTTCCTTAATTGTGCATTTTCTCTCCCTTTTAAGAATTTCACCTCTTTCCTGCAGGAGCGATACTGATCAACTCTACTATAAATTATTAACTGTTATATACTAGAATAAACTGGTAATGTTACTAGGGGGTTTCTTAATTGAGTTTTGCCTCCCTGGTGGCAGCTTCTTCATTGGTTACTGGAGAAGGATGATTACATCAGCAGCAGACTTCAGAGAGTTCCCTCTTCTCCCCCCCCCCCCTTCACCGCAGGTAGCTGTTTAACTACCTTTTCTCATGCTGTTTCTCAAAAGAACAGTCTAGCTGGGCTGGACCTGCTGGTGGTACAGGCCTATCTTGGAGACCCAAAGCAGGAGGATCTCAAGTTCAAGGCTAGCCTGGGCAACAGGATGTGTTCAAGGCTAGCCCAGACAACTTACGGAGACCCTCCCTAAAAATAAAAATCAAGTAAAAAGAGGCTTATGGGTGAAGCTTCATGGTGAAGTGCTGACCTAGCCCTGGGTTCAGTCCCCAGGGTGGAAAATATTTACCAAAAGATCTAGGACTTCTAACGGGACCAGGGTAGGTCATTGTGGTGGAAAAGCACGAGCCACTGTTTGGACTTAGATTTTTCTGAACGATTGTGTTAGCAAAGCTAACTGTGAGATCTCGCGTCCAGACACTAAGGACTTTAAACAGATGAGTCAGCCACCCAAACTCCTGATCTTACTTGAAAAGTCAAACCAGCTAGCGTTGAGGCTTGACATTGATTTGTTTCCTATTAATTGTCCTATAAGACCAAGTACATTCCTTGACACTCACTCCGTTCGGTTCCTCAAGCGGTCTTATCTTAAGTGATTTGGCCTGTGGACACCCTAAGACCTTACCTTGGTAAGACATTTACCCCGAATTAGCAAGCCTGCTAATGTGGGTATGACCTTAGGTATGCAAGAAGACCCGTTTAAAAACAACATGCCCCTCATTTAGAAATCTGTGTCCTTTTCATGGTATCAATAACATTTTGCCCTGCACCTTTTAAAACTAGCTGTTAGAGGTACCACAGCAACGAAGTGGCCTCCATTGTCTTTTCCAAGTCAAACATCCTCTAAGCATAACATTTAGATGGTAAGACGTATCAGGTCAGGCCCAGGGTTGTGTACATGTTGGGCAAGCACTCTCTACTGACGCTTATCAAATTGTTTTTCTGGGTCCAAGATACGAACTTTCCCCTAAGTGTGGCCATGCCTGCCCAGCAGTCTTGCTGTCTCCTGAACATTAGTCACGTCTCCAGGGACTGAATGGCCCAAGAGCTCATACGAAGAGGGAAGACTTTCTTCCCATGCCAGTATGGGCAGCTCTCCTTGGGTTTGTATCTAGATGAAAAGGCCGGTTTCCCGTGTAACCCCAACAAGGCACAATGGGCATAGGGTGCTAGTGAGGAGGGTCCCCAGCCCTCGTTCTCTTTTTATGAGGAACAGGACTGGGAAAGGACAGAGCTTCTGAAATCAGCCAGAGATCTGCGCATTAGCCATGTGTGTGTAAGACTGGGCTCCCCCAGAGGTGCTGACTAACACTTTGAATTACTGGGTGTACACTGCATGAGAGTGTTCAGGGATAAGGGGTTCACATTTTCTTTTATTAAGCAGATATTTAGAGTGCATTTGAATCCTGGGCCTCAGTTTCCCCTGCAGTCACACAAGCCCCTTCCTTATATGTACATTTTTGTTCTTCCTTTATTTCACAAATGCATTTGGAACACCCACTTCCTGTCCTGTCCCAGGCAGGCGCTGGCCACACTGCAGGTCAGAGGGAGTAACATAATGTCTTGGCCTGAGGACACAGACTGATGAGAACACTGGGGACCAGACAGTGCTACAACTGAGGGACCTCAAAGACAAAGGAGAACTTAGTCTAGCTTTTGGGGGGACTACCGGGAGGACATTATCCTCCAAACGTGGGGGCTAGAATAGAAGCCCCTGGCTGTTATGACCCTGCCCTGAAGCAGAATTCAGGATGACTTTTCCTGGTATCTGTCAATCTTAAGGGTCTTTGCATTCCACAATGACCTTGAAATCTCTCCTTGGAGCTGTTTTGGGGATTAGCTGTTGGCGTGTCTGACCTTTGGCTTTACAAAGCCTAAGAGGAGTTAAAGGGCAAGGTCTATGCCATCAGAGATAAGGAGTGCCCATCCCAGTGTGTGACCTGTCTCCTCTCCAGGTGGGAGATCTCCTGGGAGTAGGGGGAGGCTGAAAAGTTAAGCAAGGATAGGAGTGTCTGCGGGACCTGACCCAGAAAGCCTATGTGGATTTGGCCAAGGGCAGGAGGGAGCTCACGAACCCCCCTCATTATTCATTAACAACAGTGGGCATACTCCTGAGAATGGAGGGAGGGCCTAACAAGTTGGGTTATTTAGTGAAGAGCTGGTAAAGGTTTTACAGACAATAGAACCCGGGAGTCACTGGGCAGGACCATAGAGTCCTGGAGATAAGGGCAGGGCCTCATGAATTGACCCCAGCACGAATCTCTGTTAGGATGAATTGTTCCATGTTTGTTCACAACCGAACAGCATTGAACAGCGATTGTTCCCAAACTTGGAAACAGATTAACCTCGTTAAAGTGTCTCTCAAGTGGGTTTGGCATTTGGAACTCTGGGGTAAAGTAAGCAAGAAGAACAATAGAAGGCCTAACTCGGAATCTTGGGGCATTGTTCTTCCCGGCCAGCAAATATGTGAGCTACAGAACAATACCAAGGACCGTATCTGTCATTGTCCGGCACAAAATGAAAGGTCAAAACCAGAACTGGGTCATTGGGAATGTCTTCTGAGGTCTGAACTCTAGGATTCCTTTGGGGTCAATGTTTGGCGGCCTGTCTCTCAGGGGCCTGGGTCTATCCTGGGTTGTCAGCCATTGTTCTTGTGACCTCGGACCTGGGGTGCAAGGCTGTCTGCTGCCCTTAGCTTCCTGACCCAGCCCCACTGGGCATGTCTATGGAGTAGGCCTCTGCTTTCTTCTTTCAGCTCTCTACCCAGGCATCTGTGGCCATCTCAAGCTTATAGCCATTGAAGGATGCCTCGCCCTGACTGTCCCCATTGGATTTCAAATGTCCGCAGAGCTGGACTTCTCAGCTTCTCATACCGCCTGGCCTTCTGATGCCCCGTCTCCCATTTTGGTTATTTCCTCATAACTGGGATGGCGGATGACTCTGGAGCTGTGTCCTTCAGCCCCTCCATGACTCTGACCCACACTAGGCCCTGTTCCTGGCGGGATTGCCTTACCCCTCCTTGCTCTACCTTTCTTCCTTACTCGCTAACACTTCTGCAGTGTAGGGCTGGTGGTCTTCTCACCGTGAGCATGGCCCGCTTGGCTATGTAGATGGGTGTATGGGTTCCACGAGCCTCATCTTCACAACCCGACATCGTAAGAACCGGTTTATTGCTGATGCTCCCACACCCGCAACATGCCCGTCTTCCCTTAGCCTTCTCCATTCTTCCTAGAGTTAGGGTGTGGTATAGGATTTTAAAGTTCATCATAACGAGAACCATTACTATTCAAGCCCCTTACCCCAGTATGTAAGGCGAGGATACTCGCACCTTACAGAGGAGGGCTGTGCGTTGCAGGGAAGCTGTGTGCATGAGGTAAGTAAGCAAACACCAGGAGAGGCAGGCCCTCTCCACCACATGGTTTGTTGTGGCATCATCTTTGGGACTTTGGTTCTGACATCCCTGCCAATTGTAAGATGCCTAAGGCTACATCTTTTTAAAGCGCCTTGACTATGCTAGGGAAAGAACCTGGCCCATAGGTGGAGGCTTGAATTAATCACTGGTAATTAATTGGTCCTGATGTTTCCAGGCTGTTCCCTCCCCTGGGAGTCCTGGTGGGGCTGTGTACTGGCTCCTGGAAACTATGTCACGGTGTCCATCCTGTGGCATTATTAGAGAACACAAAGGAAGATAATGGCCCAGGGAGGTGTTTCCCCTGAATTTGGAATTCTGAGCAGATATTCCTGCACAGACTAAACACGACATGGGAACATACACGGTGCTGACCTCCCTATGTAAATAGTTTATTCCGTGGCCTAGAAATGTTCGTTATGGAAGCCTGGCTAGGTTTGGCTTTTACACCACACACTATAAGCACACTTCATGTAATCTGGGTCTCAGATCTCTCTTGGTGTGTGGTAAGTGGTGAGTGCGGTGTCTGAGGCAGATGTAGCAGATATACCACAGGGGTCCCGGTGTGCTGTGTTACCACATGCTAAGGAGTGTGCTCCCCGTTGCCCATGTAATTCACTCTTTTGGGAAGACTGCTGTTCACAAGTCCATATTTTGTTGTATTTGGGACCTTTCTTGTTCAAGAGACATCAGGCTATGAACTGAGGGAACCAGTTGTTATATTTCATTTGCCCAACACACCATATGGATGGGAAGCCATATTTGTCCAACACACTGTATGGATGGGAAGCCATCCGTGTGATTGTTCATTCCCATGAGATTTACCTGGTTGGTATTGGACACTGCTCAGCACACTTTCTTTTTTACTTTTTTAATTAATTAATTAATTATTAATTAATTTATTTATTTTGAGACAAGTTTTCTCTGTGCAGCCCTGGTTGTTCCAGAACTGGCTCTATAGACCAGGTTGGCCTATGAACTCACAGAGATCCGCCTGCCTCTGCCTCCCAAGTGCTGGGATTAAAGGCGTGCGCCATCATGCCCAGCACCACAGCAAAATTTCTAGAGGAGCTGAATTCCTCCTGCATTTGATATTTGATTAAAATGACTTAATTATTTTGTTGTTAAATTTCTACTTTGGAAAGCAAAGATCCACTTTTATAGAGATACAGGAAACTCAAAGACATAGGTCAAATTGGCACAAGTTAGAGAGTCCTCTGAAAGGAGGGAAACTCAATTGAGAAAAATGCATCCATAAGACCCAGCTGTAGGGAATTTTCTTAATTGGTGATTGATGGGGGAGGGTCCAGCCTATTATGGGTGGGGCATCCCTGAGCTGGTGCTCCTGGGTTCTATAATAAAAGCAGGCTGAGCAAACCATGAGGAGCAAGCCAGTAAGCAGCACCCTCCATGGCCCCTCATCAGCTCCTGCCTCCAGGTTCCTGCCCTGTTTGAGTTCCTGCCCTGATTTCTTTCAATGATGAGCAGTGATGTGGAAGTATAAGCCAAATAAACTCTTTCCTCCCCAACTTGCCTTTTGGTGATGGTGTTTCACAGCAGCAGTAGACACCCTGACTAAGACCGCCACCGTTCTTCTGACAGCAATGACATCTCCTGGGTATGAGCAGCCATGTATCTTCTGGAGGAGAAGCTTTACCTAGCACTCTAGTTTCTAGGCCAGTACTCACTTTGTGTTTAAGCAGGGGACTGATGAACCTAAGGGTAACTATTGTGACATTTCCCCTCTGTCTATCTTACAGAAATCACCATCAATATAGAATACAGTTGGTGAAGGATTGGGTTACTATGTAGCTTTCTAGTATCTTTTTATGTTCATCAATTATGTTTCCTAATTCGCTCTTCATTTTTAACAAAGGATTTTTTTTTAACTGTATGTGAACATGCATCTGAGTGTTGTACCTAGGGACTAGAGGCGTTTAACCTTTGAGTTGGAAGAACTGGAGTTACAAGTAGTTGTAAGCCACCTGATACGGTGTTAGGCACTAAACTCAGGCCCTCTGAAAGGGCAGTGAGCATCCTTAGCCTTCCAGCCATCTCCTCAGCCCCCTCAATAGCCCTTAAGTTTTGCGCTACATCTTTGGCTTTCCTATGGAACGATAGTATCTCAGTTTGCAGAGTTGTCATCGAGGTGAGTGCTTTGCAGATGCTAGGACCAGCGTGCCCCTCTATCAGGGCTTAATGGGTAATGATGGGGTCATTATTACTATGGAAGTATTTGAGGTTTCAGTAGGTAAACAACACAGACCCAGAGTTCAGTCCATTTACTATAATGGTCACTTAGAAAATCTATAACTTGGAAAGTTAGCTAGAACTCAATGTATATATGATCCAGAGGAGAGGGTTGGTCTCAATTCCGGTGACCCAAGCTTAGCCAGACAAAAGAAAAGCCTGTTTCTCTGCTAAGTGAATGCTAGGAAATCAGATGCAAGTGAACTTTGGAAAGACAATGAGGCACATCTCAGGAAGATGGGCCTAAGGATCCGCCTTGCCCTGCTGGGGGATACATGTTAGCACACAGGCTTTGGCCTCCTCATGAGTGAAAGGCAGTGACCCTGTTGATGAGGAGAAAATGAGCTATTGTTTGCAAAGCATTCATGCAGTGCTTGCTTTAATGCTGAGCAATTCCTGGTTCATTGAAAAGCAAACTCAGAGGAGTAAATAGCCAAGTATTGATGTCAAGGTGGGGCCAGAGGAGATCGATTGGATCA
The DNA here is from genome assembly GCA_036184795.1 of Tokudaia tokunoshimensis. Lineage (NCBI taxonomy): Eukaryota > Metazoa > Chordata > Mammalia > Rodentia > Muridae > Tokudaia > Tokudaia tokunoshimensis. The sequence continues at coordinate 57,571,281 of BTHU01000019.1, forward strand.
TTACCTCAGCACCGTGAAGTTCATACCAGCATCTGCACCACCAAGGGATAGAAGACACACCCAAAGTTTCTGGATCAACATTTGTGGGGTGCACTGAAGGCTCTAAATTTCTATCGGGGGATGCTACTGGTCTAGAGGACTAGGTTCTAGCTGTTCTTTTTGCTTTTTCTAGGCAGCAGCATGGTGTATGATTAAGTTCTGGCCAAGCAGCCCAATGGTCACAGCACGCCAGCATCTAAGGACCTCTGTTGACTTGCTGTTAGATTGAAGCCAAAGCGTTGCATGGGAAATGCCCCCTTCTTGTTCTTGTTATTTTGATTCTTATTGGGACTGTTATTGTTGGCGACTCGAATGTTCCTTAGAAGGTCCCTGCAGCACACCTGCGGTGTGTGAAGAAGCGGACGCTGGTGAACTGATTTGTCCTCGTTCCCTGAGAACCCTTCTCTTCACCAGGAAAAGAAGGAGCTTTTCACGGGGCTTCTCTGAGTCTTGCCAGCCTTGTTGGTGACATTTAGGCCGTTCACCTGCTGAGGGAGGGCAGTGAATATTTGTGTGGAGGTCAGCCGGGGTGGAGCCCAGCTGGGGCATGCAATGACCTGCATAGAGGCCCACAGCACACCACACTTCTCTTCCCTGGCTTCGGCCACCTGGTTCCCTGACTGGGAATATCTGATTTGTGTCCCATTACAACCAAACCCATTTCCTGGAGATTAAAGACCATTTGGGGTTAGTGGTTTAAAATAACTCCTAAATTTTGGGCAGGAAATGGACTATAAAATTAAGATGAGGTTGCCGCCAAGACAGGCACGAAAATGGGTCAGTGCTGGTTGGGGGGTGGGGGGAGGGGGTGGGCGAATCCTAGCTATCAGATAGTCATTTAGTCTCTGGATCAGATAGGTTTACTTTGGATATATATATACAACCTCAGCTCAGAATCAATGATGCCTCCTGATTGGCGGGCACACTGGGCTTCATGACATTGCTTACGCAGTGGGTGAGTTCTCCCAACATACCCCTTGTCTAGAGCTGACCACAGACTGACACTGTAGCATGCAAGGCTGGGGCCAGACCATGTGCTTCCTATCAGTATGTTACCCAAGTCTGACCCGGCCGCCATTGGGCGCCTTCTTTGTAATTAGATTTTGTTTTTCCAAATACTTGAGAATTGAAAAAAAATGAATGATTATATTTCTTTGTTCTGGAATTTGGGCTTTTGAAAGTGAGACAAAAAGAGGCTTTTCTTTTTCATACTAGTCATTTAACGTTTTCTTGCCGACTTTGGGCCTTTTCTCATCTTTCATGGGGCTGCGCTCTGCGACTACGTTCTGAGACACGGCTTTCCCTCTTCGCCAAGTCGGAGTAACTTTCATAATGAGATGATAACGTGTGACGCTGCGCGTGTGACGTCTTCCCTTTGAGGCACAGAAGTGGCTTGTGTGGGTCCTGAAACTCTAGGAAGAGTGTCATATGCAGCTGCAAGCTAAGAGACAGAGGAGATGTAGTTAGATTCCTGACTTCCCAGAAACTAACTGTGAGGCTGGACAAACGTTCTGACCTCTCCATGCCTCCGTTTTCGCATGTATAAATCAGGAAGAGCGACACATTCCTTTAGGGTTGCTGAGAGGCCTGCGCCTGTTTGGTTGTTTGAGAGGTGGACAGGTGATGGCTGTGTTGCTTGATGCCATGCCTCCTTGGTGGCTTCTTGACTGGATTTTTGATCTTCACTTGTAGATAAAGCTGGGATGTTAGAGCAATCTCCCTCTTTTCAAACCTCTAGTGCATTCTTTAAAAAGGAGCTGCTTACTGGAGAGTTGATGAAATACCGCATTTGTATAACACATACACGACTAATTTTAATTAATATTCACATACATAATCAAATGTCGATATGGCATGACTGTTGAGCGCGGTACTTAAGGTATTCCCAGAGGGAGACGTGATGGAGAAGAGGCCTTCTGGGCTCCTGTGGGCACCCTGCCGCTGTGCGCATGTGCTCCCCCAATGCTCAGTGGTTTACACCTGTTTCAGAGGCTCCATCTTCCATCCACACCCCAAGTGGTGCCCACACATTTTGGGAGTTGCTTTGAGGCACTTCTCCCTCACCCTAGAGGGGCAGAAAGGTGCAGCTTGACTTTGATCTGTCCCAGTGTGAACTCGGACTGGTGTGAGCTGTGTATGGATAGGTAGCAGCAAGCTTTGTGTTAGATGGAGGGACTGGAACTAGTGTCTTGTAGTTTTGAGTTTGGCCACCACATCCTAGCATGTTCCATGACAGGAAATACTATTGTGCCCAGCCCAGAGCAGCCACGTTAGGGAAACAGATGCATTTAAGGAAAACATGGCAGATACAAACAGTGGAGTTTCACTTAGCCTTAAAAAAAATAAAATTATGTCATTTGTAGGAAAATGGATGGAACTGAAAATCATCATTTTACCTGAGATAAGCCAGATTCAGAAAGATAAACATTTTCTCTGCTAAATCTATGTGTGTGTGTGTGTTGTGTGGTATGTGTGTTGTATGTGTGGTATGTGTGGTGTGTATGTGTGTGTGTGTTGTGTGGTGTGTGGTGTATGTGTGGTGTACGTGTGGTATGTATGTGTGTGTGTGGTGTATGTGTGGTATGTATGTGTGTGTGTGTGGTGTGTGTGTATGGTGTGTATGGTGTGTATGTGTGTGTGTAGTGTGTGTGTATGGTGTGTATGGTGTGTATGTGTGTGTGTAGTGTGTGGTGTGTGTGTGTGTGGTGTATGTGTGGTACATATGTGTGCGTGCATATGTGTATGTGTGTGTGGTGTGTGTATGTGTTTGTGTATGTGTGGCATGTATGTGTGTGTGCATATGTGTATGTGTGGGTGTGGGTGTGCATGTGTGTTTGTGTGTGTGTGTGTTGTATGTGTGATATGTATGTGTGTGTGTATGTGTGTATGTGGCGCGTGTGTGCGTGTGTGTGGTATGTATGTGTGTGCATATGTGTGGGTGTGTATGTGTGGGTATGCGTGTGTGTGTGTATGTGTGTGTGTGGCGTGTGTGTGTGTGCATATGTGTATGTGTGGATATGGGTGTGCATGTGTGTGTATGTGTGCATATGTGTATGTGTGGGTGTGTGTGTGTGCGTGTGGTGTGTGTGACATGAAGGTAGAGTGAGGACCACTTTGTAGGGAAAGGAACTAAAGGAAGGGAGGAGAAAGGAAGATGTTGAGAAGAAAAAGATAAATATTACATTTTCTGCTAAACATGGAATCCAGATGTTAAAAAACAAAACAAAACATATATTTAGAAGACTTGAAGGCAGTAAAGGAACCATGTGTGGGGAGGTAAGGGAAGGGAGCATTGAGAAAGAGGAGGCTAGGGAGTGGGGGTCCTCAGCAAGACACAGCTATGAAAGTGCCCTAGCGCAGCTCAGTAGTCAGTCATTATCCACACAGTGTTGGCAATGGGGCCGGCAGGATTGCTCAGCTGCTAAGGTGCACACAGACCTGAAGTCACTCCTCAGAACTCATGTAAAAAGCCAGTACACAGTTATAATCCCAGCACTGGAGAGGCAATGGGTGGGGCTTCCTGCTGCTCTCTGGCTGGACAGTGAAGCCCACTAGTGAGTCCCAGGACAAAAAAAAGGCAGGCCAGGCAATGGTGGTGCACGACTTTAATTCCAGCACTCGGGAGGCAGAGGCAGGCGGATTTCTGAGTTCGAGGCTAACCTGGCCTACAGAGTGAGTTCCAGGACAGCCAGGGCTACACAGAGAAACCCTGTCTCGAAAAACACAAAAAACAAAAAAAGAAAAGAAAAGGACAAAAAAAAAGGCAGATGACACCTGGAGAATGTCACTCAAAGTTGATCTCCGGCCTCCACATGCATGTGCACACACACACACGTACACACACACACACACGATACAAACAATACATTTAAAAAAGAAACTGGTCATAGCTCAGCTGCTTTTCCCCATCAGAAGCCATGTTTGGCTGTGGTGGATTTCAGGTCAGAAAGTCACTCAGTGGGAGAACATAAACATGAAATTTGACAAGGGAGTAGCCATCTGTTAAAAACCCCAGGAGCGGGAAAGCCCCAGGTAGCCCTATAGAGCTCTGTGTTCATATGTGCATGTGTGCATCATATATGTTAAATGGTGTTCGTGCATGCATGTAGTGAGTTGTCTCTCTATATACACGATGTATTAGGCTGGAGAAGAGCATAAAGAGCGACTGCCCTTGGTGTCTTTTATGGAATTAATACAAATAAATAGTTTTTACCTTTATCAGACTCAACTAGACATGATTTTAAAACGGGATCCCTGTTTATTGATTCTGGAGTGCCCCGGGCTCAGAAACTCTAATTTGCTACAGATCTATAAATGTAGGAAGAGAACCTGAGTCTCTCCTGGAAGTCTTGTGTGTGCCTGACATACTGTCTTGAGACCAATGGACATTCAGAGTTGCTTCATTTAAAAGAGAATATTTGACATGTCTGTAGGGTAGGGAACGGGCTTAACTTGCTATTCTACACAAAGCTGGTCATGGGAAACACTTGGGTGTAGGGTAGATGAGGCCATCAGATGCAGAAGTACCAGATGTAAAAATGACAGGGCATTCAGAAAGTAGCATGCTTTGAGGATGGTATGGGTCACACAATAATGACATAAGAATGTCATCCTATGCTTTAAAGTTACAGCACTCCTCAGACAAGTTAGCAGGGGTGGCTCTGGTAGGGGCGGGGGGTGCGTGTAGGCGGGGTGGGGTTTACAGATGATGAGAAAGGGGGTGTTTTCATAATCCCCAGGCACACGAACTGGGGACTCGTGGCTACAAAATGCACAGTGGCCCATGCGTGTCAGCAATCAGAGCCTGTCCCCAGTCCCACCCTGGTTCACATCCATTAGAGCCCTGGTCATAGTTAACATGGCAACCTTAGATCCTGGGCAAGAGGAAGAAGCTAATGTGTGGTCTAGGGATGATATACTGGAGGTGGGAAGTTGTTACTATGAAAATCATCACTGACTCCCCGAGAAGTCAGCCGGGCTCTTGGGGGAAGGCACTGCTGCTTGTCCTAGACGGTGGGCAGCACCCACGTTGTCATCCTGCTGGTGGGAGGGGTCCTTGCTAAGAAGAGGTGCAGGATGCAAACATCTGCTGTGGTGCTGCCTCTGATGTGCTATTTTGTTACCGTGGGAAATGATGACCCTTGATTCCGTAACTGGCTTTTCTCCTCTGAAGTAAAAAGTATCAGAGAGTAAGGAAGAAGTAAGATGTGCTAGTGTTTCTAACCTGTTTAAATTCTTCAGAACTGTGGCCCTGAGTCGGGATCACTGCATGAGAGCAGTGGCCGTGTGGGGCATCATGGACTGACTACCCACTATGACCCTGTGCACTGTGACCCATGCAGTCACAGAGGCAGCTGGAGGGGGGTGGGGATCACACAGGCAGAGAAGGTGGCCCCAAAGTCCAGCTCTCCCATGACCTGCTCTAATGATGGGCACCGTCTGAGCACTCCCAGTGAGGTCCTAATTGTCTCCTGTGCTGAGCCTTGCTAAAGGAGTAAGAAAGGAAAAGGTTTGGAAAATTTTTGTTTTAAAACATAAAGTAGGTTTAAAAAAAAGGCAGATGGTGTTTATCTAGAGTCATACCTTGGCATTGGTGAGGTTCTTCTGAGAAAAGTATTGAGACACAGGCAAGGTGTTATGCTTGCATAGATATTTGGGGACACCTAGACAGATAAACTGGGGGTGATCCGGGTCCTCGGAAGGGGCCATCAGGGTGCTTTGCCTCTGTCTGTGCTCTACGCAGAGATAGCCCCTCCCCTTCCTGACTTGTCCAATTCTGTGCCACCCAACGATGTGTTCCATGGTTCAATGGCCACCTGTCACTGAGGAGTCTTATACACCCAGGGCCACTGGCAGGACAAATGTAAGCTAGATTTGAACCCAAACCAAACCTTCTAGCGAGAGGAACTGGCTGGATCTGGTGGAATAGAGGGGAGATGAAGGATTTGAAGGTGCATAGCTCATGAACTGGGGTGATCCAGGAATGGACATTGGACAGGCACCTTGCCCCAGGCAGCCCCGGTTCTCCCAGAAGCTTCTGAAAATGTTCATGTTGTAACTTTGGGAGTAGAGTTGGAGTCCAAAGGGACAAGTGAGTCGAGAAGACTGAGAAAGAATGCTTGCTCCCGGCGAGGCTGCCTTTTAAGGGAAACTCTTGGGTAAATGTAAACATGTTGTTGGTCATTAGATGTGCTGATTAAGAGGGTAAATCATAAAAGAAATTATGTCTTGGACATAAACTTTAAACAATGCAACGGCATTTTAATGATAGAACTGAAGCTACACAGAGTGTGTCCTCGGGGGGAGGGGGCGGGGGGGGGAACATGGGAAGCTAAGCCGGAAGGTTGTCCCGAGGAGGTTCGAGGCTCGCGGTGCGGTCCCCAGGCTTGTGGTGTGGTCCCTGTGTACACGTGGGAGTAAATGTATCCACATGCTGCACGACTGAAGAAAGTCAACTTTAAGAGGCCTTTAACCAGGCTGTAAAGGGGAGGAAAATAACAGAATGTATGCGGCAGCATGTAAAAATTATTGAGTGTGAAACAGGACCGCCCTGTTTAGAGAAACATCAAATTGCTTTCGAAGGGAGCCAAATGCTTGCAGCGCAGCTAGCTGGAGTTTTAGGGGGAAGGGGAGCTGGGGAAGCTGAGAATAGCTTTGTTCCTAGCCACAGCTGCTTCCAGGACAGCCCCTTTATGTCATACTCTTTTCAAGGTCAGAACTCTTTAACTCCTTTCCTGAAAGGGGAGGGGGCTTGAAACAACCTACTCATCCTTTTTGATGCAGAGAGTCAGTGCCCGCTACTCTGATCTGGCATCTGGTCATGCGGTGTGCAGGGGGGACACTTTCTGTAGAAGATGAAGGAAGATGCGGGTGGTGGCTGGCAGTGCCCCCTAAAGGGGCAGCCCGTGGCATCCTGGGTATCTGGTGTCTCTGGACTGCTCTAGTGTTTCAGCAGACGGATCTTGGGCCTCCATAGGAGGGCTGCAGTTACGTCTTAGGTCTGGAACACAGATGTGTAACAGCACAGCACACGAGGAGACAGGAAGTGCCCACAGTCCGGGAACGATTAACACTTGGGGGTAGCTAGCTAGTCATCTTCTTTGATGGGAAACTGAGAAATTGGTGGATACAAGGCCCATAGGTGACTCCTGGGAGTAGATAAGGCCAGCAGCAGGTAGACTTATAGGGCCTCGTCTTCTCAGTGGGAAGTGAATGAGCCCAGACCACGGAGGCTATGATACGATGGTCCTGAGCCTCTCATCTTGTGCGGACCCCACTTCTGGCACTTCCCTGACTCACTGCTAATGACTCTAGCCCTATACTTCTGGGCCAATATGGGGGTCATTCAGAAGCCGTACTTGAGACCAGAAACTCCTCTCCAGTCAGTATATCCCTGGGGTTGAGGGCTGGCTGAGCTAAGAGACCTGCCCAGGGCTTTAGACAAGAGCGTGTGTATACGCGCACATGTACACACACACACACACTGAGACAGACAGATACACACACACACAGACACACAGACACACACACACTGAGACAGACAGACAGAGAGAGAGAGAGAGAGAGAGAGAGAGAGAGAGAGAGAAGCTAGGGTAAGACTTTCTCTGTAGTTAGTCTGGTTCTTTTGAGATGGGGTCTCATATATCCCAGGTTGGCTCAGAATAACCAGATCTCCTGCCTCCACTTCCTAAATGCTGGGAAGATAGGTAACTACCACCATGCCGGGGTTGACTTCCACATTCTTGCGATTCTATTTTTTTATTTGTCCAAGGAAAACACATTTGGTATAAAAGATATCCAGCAGAGTAGATGCAGTGAGGACCAGCCTGCCAGCAGCTCACCTGTGGCTGGGAAAGGAAATTCTCTGTATCTCTTGAGCCCTTTTCCCTTTCCCAAAGTGGTGATGGCATAATCTCCTGTGTGTTTTGCTTTCACAGTGGATCCCCATGTGTGAACTCAGCTGTGCACAGGTTTCTCTGGCCCCTTGCTGCCCCTCCTAAGTGGAAACTTGGCATTTCCTGTGGCTCTGGGGTTGCTGCTCCTGGTTAGCTCCTTAAAGGAAGTATGGTTCCTTCCCTGTGCACTTCCTACCCATAAATAACTTGGGAGCCATGTGGGATTTGAGGAAGCCATGCTTCCCCTCCTGTCCTTGAGCTTTAGTGGGGCATTCCTGGGCAAGGCCACTCTGGCACATGGCCCTCACCAATGGGACACCCTGCTTCACAACTCAGTGACCTCTCATAAGATCCAGCCACCAGCTCCCGCAGTCGCGTGCTTCAACTGCGTGGAAACGCAGGTGGGAAACTAGGCTCTGGTTCAGGCTTGGGCCTGGCTTTCTTTTAGAGTAAACCAGGAACTTGAAGATAGGGTATTAATAGTACTGGAAGTGTAGCAGACAAAGGGCTGGGGAATATTTAGATTTGCAACTGTGTCTAACGGTTTAGAGGTACTATATCCCATGAGGCTGGCCTTGGACTCTGGGTGGGGACCTTGAATCCAGGGGCAGAGACCATCCGCTGTCTGGCTTTTGAAATGCTGAGGTGTTACTGGAGCTTAGGAGAATGCTGCTTCTATTATTGAAACTTCCAACAGAAACCAGCAAGGGCATCTATTCCAGCCACAGGGAAGGGAAGGAAGGTCCTGTCCTGCCCATAGGCTGACTTGTCCTGGCTCTCCCCTAGGTGGGTGGCCTCTGAGTGAGAAACACACAAGGCGAATCTCAGCTCTCCTCTCTCCACCCCCAGTCTTCATATTTCCATCTGCCACTCCTGAATTTTCTAGAGTTTTGTGCTAGATCCAAGCTCCTTTAGAGGATCTCAGAACTCATGTTAGACAATAGAGTGGGGCTCCATCCAGACGCAGGGTCTGTCTCAGTCTCCCGTGTGGGTCCACAGCCCGGGACATGACAGACACTCTACCTGTGCTGTGTGCTTGGGCGCCTCACCGAATACTCTGCAGCACCCAGAGGCTGTAGGACCTCAGAGTTGCATCTGAAGTAATTTACCTTGAGCCTAGACAACCATCCTCAGTGCCAGGGGGAATTCTTAGATACCTGAGGGTCTCCTGCCCCCACGGGCTTTCCATGATGGGCTGACTTTCTGGCCTTCTAGGCTACCGTCTTCCAATCTAGTGTCCCCTCCCCTGCCCTGGGCTTGCCCCTCCTTTCCCCTGGATGGATGTCCTAGGATGACTCAACCCTGGTTCTCTCCTATCCCAGCTCTCTCACCCTGCCCTTCCTTGTCTTTTCTTCCATCCCCAGGCAGCAGCCCCTCCCTGCAGAGGCTCTCACTACTGATGGGAGCTAGCCCTTCCAGGTGGAGCCTCTGTCTCATCTCCAGCTCATTTCCCAGCCTCCAGCCAGCCCCCTGCCTCAGAACTTTGGGCAGCCACATCCCCTTATAAGAATAATTCATAGAGAACATCCTTAAGTTCCCATTACTCTCTGGTTCTTATCACACCCATCTTCCTCTGGTGTAGATTTGTTCCCTCCAATTTAGAGTCATCCTCCCCATAGCTTATCCATCCTCCTGAGCCACAGAGTGTCCTGGTGGGCAGGTTGTTCCTTCCTTCTGCACCTGTCCAGACTCTCGTACATACTGAAGTTGGGTGTTAACCTTTTCCCCTACGGTGAGAGTCTAGGGCAAAAGCCAAGCTGAGTTCTGTTCACAGAGTGTCTGGCACAGTCTTGGGAAGAGACTCTGTGACTGTCAGTTGAGATGACCAGAGAGAGCCTGCAGGAGGGGAAGGGATTACCACTGTGTGGGCTTCAGGAGTCCCAGGGGTAGCTGTCCCTGGGGTGGGGTAGTAGTGGGGTAGAGTCTAGCCTGTACCTGAAGGTCTCAAGCCCATGGGCATAGAGGAAGGTATAATTCCAATTTTCTCTACCTTTCTACTCTGTATAGACCTTTGAGGGCCCGTGTGTGCTTCACGATGACCCAGAGGCTAAGTTTGCTTTTTAGTGGCTCACACACAGTAGAATAGCTGAGCAAAGCACGGTCCAGCCATGGCTCTATAACTGGCTGTTATAACAGTGGCTCATATATATTACTACAGGTTGAACATGCCCAATACAAAAATCCAAGATCTCGTGGGAAATGTCACACCGTGGGATTTCTGTTTCGTGTACAAAATTATAACAGTCTCCACTTTGTATGTACAACATTTCATTATTCATTTAGTCTTTGGTTCTGTCCCCAAGATAGTTGAACGCAAGTATTTCTGAGTCTGGGAATTCCTAAAATCATAGTCTCTTCTGATGGGAGGACTTTTGAGCTCCCTGTGATAAACGTGGTTGAAAATTCAGACATGGCTAGCAGGTGGGGACATTGCAAAGACTTTGGTGTGTTTATCTGGTTACAGCAGCATGAGGGACAGTTATGCACAGCTCAGGATCCTGGGAGGACACAGCCTTTGGTCTTTCTCCTGTATGTTCCTTCCTTGGCTGGGGAAGGCCCTGGTGCTTATGTGAAAAGGGATTGGGGGTAGGATGTACATACATGGAGCTCTGCTCTACCCCAAAGGGCTTTGTAGGACTTGGGGAAGAACTCACAACCCCATCAGATAAGGCCCAGTGATCTGGGGGCTCTCCAGGCGGGACTCATCTTCTCTGCAGCCCAGTGAATGAAGTCAGCCAGAAAGCATCCATGCTACAGGGCACTGCGGTCTAGGCAGCAGGAGCTACCCTTCCCACTCCTAGTCTTTCCACGTTTGACTAGAGCCCTAGGGTTATGAGAGACAACTCCACACAAGTACCCAGGAATGCTGTCAAACGATCCAGGTTCTCTATGGTGGGAATATGTTTGGAATCCACCAGATCCAGCTCACACATGGCAGGAAGTCTTTGAATGTTCTGTCTGTCTGTCTGTCTGTCTGTCTGTCTGTCTGTCTGTCTGTCTCTCTCTCTCTCGTGTGTGTGTGTGTGTGTGTGTGTGTGTGTGTGTGTGTGTGTACCTATGCAGTGCCCAGATGTGACCTTCCTTGTGCATCTTTCCTGTTAATTCTGGATATAAGGTGGCATCATAGCTTGGGTGTATACATTTCTACATCCCTATTATTGGCATTTACATTTTACTTTTGGCTAAATAGCTGTTACTGTTAAACAAGAAAACAACCTCAAATGTAGAGTATAAAAACAGCTGCTGAAGTAAAACCTGCTTGTCTACATTACTACATTTCTCCATTGAGGAGGAAATGATGCTGGGAAGGGCCAAACAGTCCCAGCCGTATGTCCTGGAACCGGTATCATGGTGATTTGGGGCTCTGGGGTACATCCTTGAGTACAACAGCAGGACAGTCATCCAAGAGCTGCATGACCAGGCAAGGGCTGCAGCTTGGAATATCCTTCAGGTGCACACGGGTTGAGGTCAGGATGGAGCAGATGGCTTGGGGCGTGGAAGCACAGTGTAGATAGTAGAGGCCTTGGAAGGAAGGAAGTGATGAGGGAGTGAAGGTCAAAGGAGGCGGCTGCAGATGTTTGAAGGCACAGGAGAGGGAGAGACGTTCCTGACAGGTTGGCAGGCTATGTAGCAGGAGGGAGAAGAGTTCTGTGGATGTGTGAGTTACTATTTGTTCCAGAAGGTGGAGGCTTCACTTTGATTGGGAATGTCAATATGCCCAATTAAGCCAAGTAACCCAAATCTTCAATTTCTTTCTTCTTTCCTTCCTTTCTCCCTTCCTACCTTTCTTTCTCTCTTTCTTTCTTTCTTTCTTTCTTTCTTTCTTTCTTTCTTTCTTTCTTTCTTTCTTTCTTTCTTTCTTTCTTCCTACCTTTCTTTCTTCCTTCCTTTCTTTCTTCCTTCCTTTCTCTCTCTCTCTCCCTCTCTCTCTCTCTCTCTCCCCCCTCTCTCCCTCTCCCTCCCTCTCTCTCTCTCTCTCTCTCTCTCTCTCTCTCCCTCTCCCTCTCTCTCTCTCTCTCTCTCTCTTCCGCTGCATGTATGAATGTCACAGTGTGACTAGGAGTCGTTTCTCTCTTTTTACCATGGAGGACCTAGCGATTGAACTCCTGTTGAGCCGTCTTGCTGGTCCCCAGGCACCCAAGTCTTGACTAATGAGTCTTCTTGACTATCTAATTTACAGAGTTTTGTTTTGTTTTGAGACACAGTCTAGCATCACCTAGGCTGGTCTTGAACTTGATAGGTGACTGAGCATGACTTTGAACTCCTGATCTCCCTGCCGCAGCCTTCCAGGAACTGGGATTCCAGGCATGAGCCATCACACTCAGTTTCAGGGTTAAAAATAAAATCGTGTTCCAATATGAACATGGCAGAGTTCTCCACTTCTTAGGCCAACTTTCCTAGGTGGTTGAGCATGTCAGAGGCACCCACTCTCAGAGACCTTTCTCCTTAGATTTCTGGAACCCATGAACCTGAGTTTCCCCACTGTTGTTCATAGAGGGCTCGGGGATTGATTTATGGTACTCAGCTCTCGGAATCCCGTCATGGATTTGCATTGAGGGTCACCGAGCACCTTTTGGAATGTTGAGAAAGTACAGTCAGTGTCAGTCTTCCAGCTGTAGGGGATGGTTCATCCTTCCCAAGTCTCCTCATCACACAACAATGTTGCTTCTCTCACAGCTGTTCTCCCAAGAGAAGGGTCTCTCAGAGAGCGTCTCACGGATCTGGTGGCTGCACAGGCCAGCTGTGGTGTGAGAGCTGCCGCCGCTGCCGTTGGCTGAGCAACATTCTCTTCACGGGAAAAGTTGGGAGCCGCTGAGTTGTTTTTAAGGTCCGAGTATTTCAAAAATTGGGACGTGTGGGAGGGGACTGCAGATCAGGCCAGATTCTCAGCACTGCAAGATATGGGGTGGGATTCGGGGAGGCAGTTCGATGGGCCTGAGTTCGATGCTCAGCACTCACATAAAAGAGCTGGGCTCGGTGGCACAGCTGTAATCCCAGCACTGGGGAGGCAAAGCATTGGGGAAACAAAGCAGGCAGATCTCTGGGGTGCTGACCAGTTAGTCAGCCTAAACGATGACCTCCAGTCCCCATCAGACTGTCTCAAGGAATAAGGTGAATGACTCCCAAGGAACAACAAGCGCTTGAAGGCTATCTCAGTCCTCTATCCATACATGCACATACACACACTACATACACGTGTGCACGTGTGCACCAGTGCACACATACACGCACAGACAGACAGACAGAATGGGAGAGAAAGAGAGTTTGAAGTGGGAGGAAGAGCCCTCCTCGTTTTTACCAGTTCTAGAGAATTGGGTTCCCCCTGTGGCAAACAATGTAATAGGATGAGAGAAAGATAATTAACATAGAGCCTTAACACATGGTTGGCGGGATAAAGACAGATCCAGGCCAGATTTGGGAATATCAAGTAAATTTATTAAATAAATGCAGAGAAAGGCTGTGGGTCCCAATCAAGAAGGAAACTTGATATTCATATCACGTGGGCGCTGACATCGTGATTATTGAGTCGAGAGGGGCTTGCAAGGAATAGCAAGGGGGAATAGCAAGGCTCGGGGACAACTTTCTTTCCTGGAAGTTTTGCAGAGGTTGGAGTGGGTCTGTTCACTGAGGTGTGATGGGTGAAGTCTGCGCCATGTAACACAGCCAAGCCAACGCTAACTCGCTCTGTGAACGAGAACCTGGAGGTTCTCTATAGCTCATTTTTAAAATGCTTTCCCCAGCAATACAAGCCGATAATTGTTTTCCTTCTCAGTGGCATAATGGAGACTTTGTGATGGATTCATGAGAATTGTGGACTTTGGAATGTGACTTTTATTTTAAGATTTTTGAGGGAACTCCTAGCGGCGTTTCACTTTTGACCTTTATATGAAGCCTGGGGTTGGCCGGTGCCGCATAGTAGGCATCAGAGGGACATTGTTGTCGTGTCTAAGATCTCTGTACTCTAGATCCTATGGCACAGGATAAACATGTCACACATGAAGCAGTTTTGCGCCCTGTTGGTTCATTGGACAGATTAACACATGGCGTTTCGATTCCTTTACAAACCGAACTATAAAAAACACAATGTTCTCTATACCCGCCTATAACCCTGTTTTCCATATTGGGTTTAGAAATAAAAGTTAGGTCCACCAAAGCAGAAACATTGCCAACAGAGAGAGTGACAAAGAGAAGTCAGGAAAGGGAATCCAGGAAAAGAGAGCCAAGGATCCAAGACATGTGCAAATGCTGACATTTTTTGGAAACAAACCTAGTGCAATGGGGGTTGGGGGAAGGGCTCTCTTTTGGGAACCTGGCAGGCAGGGGTGGCTCCCAAGAGCAATTGGCCCTCCTCATGTCTGCCCTGGAAACAAACAAAGCCACTCAAAAGGAGGGTCACTCAGCAACAGTGCAATGCATGTTGGGAATAAAAGAGAATAGTGTGACACTGAGTTGGATAGAAGGTTGGGTGACCGTGTTAAAATAAAAAATAATAAAGAAAACTGGGGCTGGCAAAACTGTTGGACAGGATCATTCTACGCACTTCTGGGTGGCTGGCGTTTGATCCTGAGGAGGCTTGCCCTGCAAGAAAAGACACGCAGAGGAAGCATTTTGCATATTTTGGGTTCCTCCATAACCTGTAGGTATGTGTGGTCCTCACACTCAGGAAGAATGTGCACCTTGAGGAGACAAACACTGAGCGGAGGCTCAGGGCGCATGGATCGCTCTTAAGGGACTTGAGATCTACACAGCAGAATCATGTGTTACAGTGAGGTCTCCATGCCCAGACTGGCATGGTGTGAATTAAAAAAATGAGGCTACGCATGGGAAGTAGAAGTGCCACGCCAGTCACAGAGGGTGTGAGGTGGGATTAAGTCCCAGCAGACCCAGCTTCCTGTGGGGATCAGGGGCCGTTGGCCTAAATGTCTATCAGGCTCAGTGAAGATCAGATTTTTGAGGACAGAGGTTTGTAGCAGATAAACAGAAAAAAACGGCTTAGGTAAAACACTAAAATGTACACACAGAATATCTGGCGGGTTTTCAGACGCTGAGAATGCTGAAGGCAGGTGTAGCTTGATTGTAAGCGCTTTCTTTATGCGGGATTGGTACTGGGTTGGCAGCCTGAGCCCTTCACTGGACACTGCACAGTGGACCATTGGGGACAGCACACAGAGGGGCGGGAAGCAAAAGCTGACCTGCTCCTCCTCCCCCTCGTGGTACCACAGACAACTGTGGTGGCAGATTTCGAACAGTACAGATGGGAGGAGACTCAGGCCAAGACACAGCGAGTGTGGACTGAAGCTCCTAGAAGGGAAACATTGAGAGGGCATTTCAGAAGAAAGAGAGACGGGGGGCAGGTAAACATGGGGAGACAGAAAGACTTCCTGATAGGTCACACAGGAAAATGAAGAAAAGCAATTTGGAGAAGGGAGAGGGTATAACTTTGGCTTGGCAGTTAGACCGTTCCCCTGCCTTGTACACAGGGCTGGCTTCGAACCACTGACTGCCCTGGATCCAGGAGACTTGGTACAATGCTTGCGACCTAACAGTGAATAGAATCTTTGCTATTGTTGCCAAAGTAATAGAACAGGTGGATTTAAAGCCACTGATTGAGAAGGGCAGAGGCCAGCCAGGTCTGTGTATCTACATATCTACACAATGAGCTTCATCCAAGGCTGTGTAGTGAGACCTTGTCTTATATCCATAACTACAATAATAATAATGATAATAAGTTTTTTAAAAACTTACTCCAGGGACTCTAAAACTGTATAAAGTCTAAGGCTTCCAAATTGTGAATGTTCAGCTATTTTTGGAATTTGGGCCATAAAAAAAAATAAAAATTCAAAGCAGAGTGACAAGAGAAGAAAGAGAGGGACTAAGAGTGAAATGGGGATTGATATCTCACCTAGAAAATACCAAGCGGAAAATGGAATCGCAACGAAGTCTTCTCAGCACCGAGCCGTCTCGGTACAAAGCTTTATCATCATATAAACTTAGTTTTCACTACACCAAACTTTATATACATCCACCAGGAATCAGAAGTATCTCTTGGAAACTTACAGTTGAAAAATCTACTTACTGTGCATACTATATATTTTTTAATGATTTTATTTATTTTTATTTTATGTGCATCGGCGTTTTGCCTACACATATGTCTGTGTGTGTTGAATCTCCAGGAACTGGAGTTACAGACAGTTGGGAGCAGCCACGTGGTGCTGGGATTTGAACCTGGGTCCCCTGGAATAGCAGCCGGTACTCTTAACTCTCTCTCCTTATAGCTATCCCCATGGAGATAATATTTTTGAGTCTGTTGATGTATGTACTTCTCAGCAAAAGAGGCTAGAATTAAAAAAAATCTTTAGTTCCATTTGTGTTAGTTTTAAAAGAAAATCCATCAGGCAAAATATTAGAGAATTCAAAAGTTTCCATCAACTACCATAACGCTAGGGGAGGTTACCCAATAGTTGTAGAAAGACAACATGGGAATTAAGAAGAAAACAAAGCCAAGTGGGTATTGAGAAATCTGAGAGAAGTGACATCGCATGGCTGAGTGATGGTGAACTTTGACTCACTCAATGTGCAAGGCTTGTGTCAGGGAAGGAGTGTGGGAGGGGAGGCCAGTGTCCACCCAGGGTCATCTGTGCATGGAAAGCCGCGTACACCCAGAGTCCAAAGGAACTCACTGCTGTAGGGGCTGGAGAGCAGAGCCAGGCGCCAGACCTCTGGGTGAGCTTCCTGGGAGTCTTGCTGTTACACTATCTGCCATGGTATCTGTGCTTTCCCTACAGGGATACTAACTGATTGAAAACTGTGACAGAAAGATGCTCTACTTTCTGAGTTATGTCAACAGAGATTTCATGGGAAGTCAGATTGGACAGGATAATGGGGAATACAGAAAGTTTTATGCTAGTAGCTGGTTCTTCAGTGACATTTGGTTATATGCTATTTTACAGACAAGGACCATGAAAGGGGACTATTAGTATGGATAGGACACAGTTAGGACATAAATACCCAATGGAGCATGTTAGTGGCCAGGACTGTGTCTCCAGAGGGACATTCCCATCATCTACACTGAGTTTATTGGAATGCAAATTCCTGTATGTTAAGCCTAGGACTCTGCAAGGTGAGAATCTAAGCTGTAGCCAGAGATGCTTGGAGATACAGTGAGGACCATGAGGTTTGTGAGAGAATCCATATTCTGGCAAAGGGAGACAATCATTCCCTGCTTTTGATAGGCTGGAAAGAAATTAGAAGCCTAAGGTTTCAATAGCTACACCTTCTTTCAAATAAAAGTTAGATGTTATATATGCCAAATAGCACATTAGAATTCTTCCCACAGGACACCAACTAACTCACGCTGTCCGTCCTGAACGGGGAGCACACAGTGTTCATGTTGCAGGGTTCTTAGCGGTTTCACACACGGTCCCAGTAGGATGATAATTGGATCTTCACAGCTCTTGTCTGTTCTGATTGGTTGGGGTGGAATATCAGTGTACGATCAGATACTTCCGAACATTGTTTTGCCCATGGTCACAGCATTTACCTACCCAGATGTATTGGTAGATAGGAATGATTGGGTACTGAGGCATTAGCTGAGTATGTTTGGGGTTCTTTCCCAGTTCGCATGTTGAAATAGCCTGGGTCAAAATGCTCTGGGCATGGTAGAACCCTGGGACAGAGAGAGGCAGGCACCCAGCTGTCTTGAGATTTAAGTGTGCTGCTCAGAGCCTGGGGGAGGTCCATCAGCATCTCCAGGAACTCACCAAGCACAAATGCTAGAAGGAAAACAGCCAACTATCTGAGACAGCCGCGAAAGAACCCAAGCAGGTGTTCTGCGAAGCCTTGGGCCACTTTATCGCTTAGGACTGTGCACGCACAGCAGTCCTTTTTCCTTAAATAGATTTGTCTTTAAAGTAGTTGTGGGTACAGAGTGCAGAAGTGAAGGACGGTCCTCACCTTCCCTCTGCCCCTGCTCGGGCTTTGATCTCCCCACTACCAGCATCCCTGGGGCGGTCCATTTGTTACAGGACATGTGCACAACAAATAGCATATCAAAATTCCTTCTGTGGGCCATCAGCATCCTCAACCCAGAGTCCATACTGATGGGAAGGCTCAGGCTGTCGCTTTGGATGAATGTAAAGTGACTTGCACACACCATCATGGTACTGCTCAAAATGGCTTCTCTGCCCGCAACACTCCCTGAATGCTGCTTCTCTATCCCCCTGACTTATCCCTAGCCATGCCCATCATCTGGCTGGACTCACAGTGCTTCGTTCTTTACAATGTCACACAGTCAGTAGCATGTATCTGTGTAGCCTTTGCAGATTGGCCTGTTTCTCTTTTTGTCTTAAAGTTCCTTTGGGCTTTTTTTTTTTTAATGGATCAAGAGACCGGTTATTTTTAATGTTAAATCATATTCTGTTTTCAGAAAGAACTAAAGTGTGCCCATTAGCCCACTGAAATGGGCTACACAGTCTTGCTATATAGCCCAAACTGGTCATAAACAAAATCTTCCTGACTCTGACTCTCAAGTATTAAGCGTAGGCTTGCATACACATGTGTTGCAGTCTGTTTTTTGATTATGGCTTGTGAACGTCTAGTTCTTCTAAAAATCCATTTCTTTCTCATCATGGAGATTTTGAGTCCTCATCAAAAGTGGATTCCTGGATTCCCATTTAAAGTTTGGTGTCTTTGTTCTCACGCCATCGTACACATATCTATTAGGCTGTGTCTGAGTCGTTCACTCTTGGCTGCTGATGTAAATGGTGCTGGGTTTGGCTTTTAGCTTCAAGGTCCTTTTTTCACCACAGGTGCATTGGAAAGTGATTGGCTCCTGTATTTTAACTTTGTATCCTGCCAGCTGGCTGTAATCCATTCTTAGGGATTTTGTTTTGTTTTGTTAACACAGATAGGCATGTTATCTGCTGAGTGTTTTTATGAAACTCCAGCATAAAATATGGAAACAACTGGAGTACATTAGAGACTTCAGGTTATCCAGAAAGAATAGGCCTTCCATAGCTACTTGAAGATTTTTAGAGCTAAATAGTGCTTAACATTTTTCTTGATTAATTTTACTCATGTCCCACACACATATGGATGCATGAATGTATGCACTGGATTTTATATAGGTGTGTATATTTATTTTTCTTTTTTCTTTTTCATTTAAAAAGAAAGTCATAAATGCTAGCACTGCCTGTTGCAATTGTTTTCTGACCCACCCATACCTGTCACATCCACCTGCTTCTGACCTTGACATGGTCACTGCTTTGTGACCATTCCTTTCATTTCCTGGGTGATGGAGAGGTTGAATTAGTCTCCCAAGAACTCATCCACATCTATGATGCATGATCTCTGGGCCACAGATACAACTTTTGTCTGAGATTTTTGCTGTCCTTCAACGTAACCATGGTGATACTTTTTTTTTTAATTTTGCAATTATATTTATGTACAGAAAACTTAGTGTACATTTAACCCAATTCAGTGGCGAGTTCTTTATCCTTTGCCTTTCCCAGCTTGGCAACGCGAGCCACCGACTTAGGACCCAGGACGTTGCCTCCCTAGTGGCGGCGGATCTCGTCATATCTGTCATTATAATTGGTCCTAACAGCTCCCACCAGCTGAGCCAGAGTACCCTTGTCTTCCGAGTTAACCTGTGTGAAGGCAACAGCGGTGCATGGCTTCCTGTGGACCAGGTGCCCCAGCCTGACCTTGATGATGCAGTAGGGCACCCCCGTCCCTCCACACAGAGAAGGCAGGAAAACCACCGGCTCAATGGGGTCTACGTCATGGGCAGTCACCACCAGCTGAGCCTTCCTGTTCTCCACCAAGGTGGTGACTGTGTTGACTCCTGCTCGGAGGACAGGTGGTCTCTTAGTTGGGGCGTCCCCTTTGTCAGCGGCTTTCTTCTCAGCAAGGCCAGTAGCCTTTGCTTCTCCTGCTTTGTCTCTGGCCTGTACTTGTGGGCAAGTTTAAGCAGCCGAGTAGCTGTTTGTCCGTCCAGGGCCTGGGTGAACGGGTTAATGAGCTGCTTATAGAGGGTGGCTCTTTGTCGCTGCAGCCTGATGTAGCGGGGCCATTTGACGAAGCGCGTTAAGTCTCTTTTGGGCTGGATGTCCTGCCCAGTGCCGAGGTTCTTGAGCCTTTTCTCAAACAAAGGATTGACCACCTTCTTGGCCTCCTGTTTCTTGACAATGGCGGGGGCTGGAGCCACCTTCTTCCCCTTGGCCTTCTTTCCTTTGGGCATCTTGCTGGACTGATGGAGAGAACATGGTGATACTCTTGGAGAAAGTGAAGTCCAGAGTCATCTCTGCCACATGCTCTCATCCTCCATAGCATGGCAACTCAGCGCATGCGATGATACTGTCCCCGTCTAACTGGGAAGGGACTGGGAGTCAGGAACTTGCTCACAGTGAATTGTGGAATACAGACAGATCTCCCAGTGCAAGCCCATCATGGCTGATTCAGTGAACTGAGCTTCAAACCTCCTTGAGGTGGCATCACTGCATTACATGCAGGCTGAGACATATTTCCACACCACCTTCATTTTCTGCGATTTAAATTTGAGTTTCATGTATCAGAGAAGATTCTGACTTTCCATCCACAACGTGCCCCATTGATGTAACAACTGGTTATATGGCGACATTGCTGATGTCAGTCACTGCTGTCCATGAGAGCAAAAGAACATCTTCTCTGAAGTACTTTGTGTTTATTGGGGGTGGGGTGGGGGAAGCAAATAGGTAATCAATGCCATTATAATAGATAATTTTTTAATAAAAAAAAATTTGAGCTGGCCAGGTGCCAAACTTATAACTCCCATGTCTTTGAATTCATAGATGCTTCAGTCTGTTGAGAAATGGAGAGAAATGTCATCTCTCTCTATGTTTTGAGTCACAGCATATTTTTGTGTGTCTGATGTTTGCACTCCCTTGTAGGATGAGTTTCTGGATCCCTGGCCCAGCTCTGGCTTCCTGTGACCGTGACCGTCATTAGAGAGAAGACCCACATCTGTGCAGGGCTGATGAGCATGGGGTCATGTCAGACAATCGGTCATTCTGACCTCAGAACTCAGGGTGGGGCCTGGCCAACTTCACATCTTCTTCCTATCCTTGGTCTTGCTCTCGGGGAGAGAGAAGGAAACACAATTCTCTTGTCTGTTTTCATTACTCAGATGACATCTTATAGCTCGAGTCTTCTTTGTAATGAAGTTCCTTTCAGGATTATTTTTTAAAGCAATTTCTAAAGTTTTAAAATTTGAAATAATTTCAGAATTACAAGAAAGTTTCCGAGTAGTCACGGTTGTCCATCCAAATTCACCCACTGGTAACATCCCCATAAACCACAGAGCAGTGATCAAAACTAGGAAAACAACTTCTATAAAGTGCTATAACCCGATACCAATATTCCTAAATGTCATTGCTGCTCACAATAATGTCCCTTTCCCATCTGAGATCTGTGAAGGGTCTCACATTCAGTTGCCACCTATCTGGTAGTCCCCTCAAATCTGATACAGGTCTTCTGCCCTTCTTGATGGTTTTGATGTGTGACTCAATAAATTATAAAATGTCATTCACTCAGGTGGGGTACCTTTGGGGGCTCCTAGTGTGAATAACATAATCTCTGATGTTAATTTTCCTGATCTCCATTGAAAAGTTACATGCTTTCCCTAACAGATACTTTGTTGACTACACAAGCAGACCTGTTTTCTTCACAGGAGAAACACTGTTACTGGTCACTGAGGACCCCTGCTGAAGCAAGCATTACCTGATGTGACCCTTCTTTCCTTAGTTGTCAATTGGCACTTGACGTCTCATAAAAGGAAGAACTAGCTTCTCTTATTTGCATATTCATTTGATTATGCATTTATTAAAAACGAACTTATGTGTCATATTTTGTTGCACACATTATAGGTCATTTATGTATACCCTTACTTTCTTGTACTGGAGGAAGCTACATATCTTTCTTGCCCTCCACCAACCCAGACCACCAGCCTTTCTTTCTCGAGGTCTGTCTCGTTCTACTAAAATGGAGGCTGAGGTATGGTAGCTGATGCTTTTTCCTGATGCTTCTCCCACCTGACCAGTTGAATGGGTTATTGCATTTCTTCTTCCTCTTGCTGGAATTGGAACCCTTAAAGAGGAAATTTGCTTCATTCTTACACAAACAATCATAGGAAAGAAGCTGTGACTATGGTCTTAATGCATACTGCGGGATGGTCACAGGTCACGCTCAGATGAAGTTTTCTATGGCCATTTCTTCTGCACTGGCTTGCTGAAGAACCAGAATGGTGTCAGCTTTCACAGTATACTCAGCTGTCATAGCAGCCCTTAGTCCTGATGGGAGCTGGGGGATGTGGTAGTGATCTCAGATGGTTCCAGCCTCTTTCAGACCTGGACTATCCAGCAACTATACGTTTTGCTGTGTTGGCAAGGGATGAGGCCTTTCATTTCAGAGGAAGTGCATAAGGTAGTCCTTTTCTTCTGGGATCTCCACGTATAATTTTTATGGTGTAATTATTTTAGAACATTTTATGAAGGTCCCCAAATTTGGTGTTACTCCATGAAGTTGGCAGGGTTGTGCTGTTACCTGTAGTGAGCTGGAGACCATGCTTCCAAGCTCAGTTCTATCACCTGCATTGTACGTACCACCTAACGTCGGGTGCTGAATATGTGTCTGGGTATGTCCAGTTCCCCTCCCCCATCCACATGCATGCTGCTAAACTGCTGGGGGTCTATCCTACTGGAAACCATGCTCTCTCTGAATGCTCCTTAACCTGCAGAGTGTGGCCCTGGCTGTTTTGGTGAGAGGGAGCTTGGGAGCTTATGGATAAGTAGGAATAACCAAAGAGAGCCAGCAAATAGCAGTAAGGTGGGGGACAGAGAAATGCCTTCAAAACTTTCTCAGTTTTTTCGATATGCTAAGCCTGCAGAAGGTGGGCCGATGCTCTGATCACAGCATATGAGAAAAAAAGAGATACATTCCTCCTTGCGAGCTCTAAACAGAGATCCTCGGGCCTGGCTAAAGCTTCCTGACCAAGTTCTCCCTCTGTCTTCCCTCAAGGCTCTGAGTGGACCGTCCCAGACTCCATGGGCTCCCTGCACTTCAGATGGAACTTGGTCCTCCCATGGCCTGGGCGGGCGGCGTGGAAGCACAGAGCACACTGGGTGACCGGAAATCCTCTCTGCAGCAGCACATTGTGTAGTTTGTGCTCTGCTCAGCACCCTGTGCTGGCTGAGAGTGGAGTGGCCTTTGTAGCTAGTTCTATCTGCTCAGAAAGGCTCGCCTCACCCCTGCCTCCCAGCTGCTGCAGTCCGGCAGGATGTAACACCACTGCCCAGTGCCCTTCTCATGCCTAACATTCCTGTCCAATTTTGAAGTATTTCTTTACATTAATTAATTAATTAATATATACAAGACCTATTGGGCTGATTTTTATTTGATTGCTTGTTTATTTCTTTTGTAGTTTGTTTTCTGAGACAGGCCCAAGATGGCCTTGAACACACTCTGTAGCCAATGCTGGCCTCAATCTTTCGGTGATTGCCCTCCATCTTCTAAGTACTGGGATCCTGTACATCAGCAACCACTGTGTACAGCTCTATATGTCTTCCTTTTAAAAGATCTTTTAAGTAAACCCAGCAGTCTTTAAAAGCTTCAGGAATTATGAAAATAAGCTCCCGTGTCCTCCCACTGAGCAGTCAATCATTCACATTTTGCTGCCTTGATGGCTCCCCCCCCCGCAACAAGTTCTGAATTTTTCTGAGAGCTGAGAGAAGAGAGCAGGTTTACAAAGTTGACCTGTGGGCCCCCGAGCTGGTCAACATTAGACTTGAAGTGGAATGTTCTTTAATACGCTGTGATATGGTTTTTTGAGTTTAGAAATGTTAACTTTTTAACAATGACATATCCATCATACAGTTGACATCTTATTTTTATCAGCTGTCCTCCACCAGCCAGAGGTTAGTCTGGGACTACACTGCCTTGGAGCTATGTATCTGTGTTTGCCCTATGGCTGACAGAATAATAAGATTTTTCTCACCCAAATCAGGCTTGGGATCACCCTTCAGTTTGAACCATGGCTGGACACCATGCCTCGCTTTTTACAAGCTTCTTCTGGCCTGTTGTGACACATCTGTTCTCGGTACAGTGCAGAGAAAGCTGGCTCTGCAGCTGTCCCAGCCTCGCCGGGCATGGTGCTGGGTGGGTGCTGTAGGGCGTCAGCTCATTCCGGGGCTGCACTGCAGAAATCGCTGAGGTGGGGAATAGCTTTCAGCTCGTTATCACCGTAGCAATCTTGCTGTGTGGCGAATTTCCCCTGCGCATGACTTCACTCTCTGGGGTTATGTCCAGCCCTTCTGACTGCCGGCTCTATAACCGTGTTAGAAGTATTCATTACTGGGAGTCATCCCTGTGGATGTCGGTCTCCCTGAGGTGGCCACAAGGGCTCATCAGTGACAACGCCTGCCTATGATCGAGCCAGAGTCCTTCACTAGCCCCCCCCCCACCCCCGTGTCATCCTAGCAGGCGTGTCAGTGTCAGAGGAGTCTAATGGAACTCACGCTCCTTTGACATCTACTCCTTTGAGTGTAAAGCTTGCTTTCGCTGAGATGGTAATGAAAGTTTGTCCTGTCGTCTTCGGGGATTCTTTGTCTCCTGTCAGCAGTTCCCGAACTCCCAGCTATGGACATACTAAGTGCATCAGGAATACACACAGTCTACATGAGTCCTCACGTTCCCTGGATGGTTGCTCAGGGACTTGGGGCTTGCAAGGAGGCAATTTCCTTCCTGAAAGCCGGGGACATGAGGGAAGCTGTAGTCACTGTGTTAAGATATTGTCCTTGTCATCACAAGGCTCTCTGAGCAGCCCCGGTCAGGGTCAGTGAGACCATGCCCAGAAGTCCAGCACTTTCCCGAGCTCTGGGGCCTACTTAGGTCAGCATGGGAACACACACTGGTTACCCAGCAATGGAAGAGGAAGGGAAGAGAAGTATTAAAGCACAAGGGAGATGAGCGAAAAAGTGTATGTGGCAAGATGTGGCAGAGGCCAGGAGGCCGCGCTCCCTGACTCATGGGGCTCAGGGGATGCAGGGATTCCAGGCTTGTTGCTTCACTTGGTCAGAAGGGTGATGATCTGTCGACCTCTGAGTGCTGGGGGGAGGAAGGAAAGGAAGGAAGAAATGAGAAGGAGACGTAGGGGGAGGGAAGGAGCTTTGACTAACACGGAAGGGTTGAAAGCATGGCGTATGGGATGATGCCAGACATCCTTAAGCCATGAAGGGCCTCTGCTGAAGGGGCTGCAGGTGGGAATTCTAGGTCGCTCTGGGGGGTGGACAGAGTGAGCCTGTTCCTCAGAGACGAGGACGAAACGTGGATGAAGCTTGTTACTTTTCCTGTGATCTGTCTGTCTGTCTATCCCACAACGAAGGACCAGCTCGGGTAGACTTTAAGTTTAGAACCAACTACCGCACACTTCTGTAAGCTGATTGGAAGACCTACTTACTGCAAAGGCCTGGCCAGGGCTGGGGGAGGTCCACACTTCAGCACCCTGTAGAGCCCTCCTCTCCTTCTGAACAACTGGGAATACAGTTGCTGAGCCACAGATCTTGCCAAAGAGTCACAGGGATGAGGGTGTTCCGAACTCTGCAAAGTATTGACGCCAAAAAGAATTCCTGGCCTACTTTTTTTTTAACTTAAGTAGTAAGAATTTAGCTGTTCAATTTCAAAATTTTAAAACTTTATAATTAGAAATTTGGCTATCCTTGGCTATAACAGGATGCCTTGACCCTCTTGAGTTTATAAAATAACCCTAATAGGGCTTGGGGTGGCTAGCACAGCACTTCAGGTGTGAGGCCTGGTTTCTCTTAGTGCACGAACTGAATATATCGTGCCCACAAAAAAGTTAAAGTTTTCATGTGTTCTGTTCCTTTAGAAAATACACCAACTCCATTTTGGTGCTAAAGGCCGGCCAGGAGGAGCTTGTTGTGTTCACACCTGAGTGTGACAGGGGTCACATGTGCCTGTGACCAGATGCAGAGTTTGCTCGTGCTCAGGTGTGTCTGAGGCAGGACGAAGCGATAGGGACTCCCCATGATTTTCTCGCCCTGGATTGACATAGAACCAGGTCCTTCCTCAGTAACCTAGAGGTCCTTCCCTCCCGGCACATGTGATCTTCCCTTTTCTGAATTCGTACTTCTAATTTTACAGTATTGACTTGAGGGTATGACATCATCCCTGGAGGTCAAGAACGTCTTAAGTTCACAGAAGACCTCTCCGTCTCAGGTGGCTTACCCTCTCCTGGGGGTGGGAAGAGAACGCATACGTGCTTGGTTTAATCTTCAAGCTTTCTGTTGTGTGGACGTTTTCCAGGAATGCTTGTGGTGTGTGTGTGTGTGCTGGGTCCAGGAACTAGAATTGCCTGCTGGGGGGAGGGCAGTTAGGTTTATTCGACCAAAGTTCAGGTCCAGCCCCCAGTGTCTCTCCAGCTCTGCAGCGTTCTGTGCCAGAATCCTGCCTTAGCGGCAACGCGCTGGCTTGACTCCGCTGTGCTGGCAGTAAAGTATTGAGTTGGTCACTCAGCCTCAGCAGGAAGGGCATCACAAAGGAGAATCTGGAAAGGGCAGTGGATCAGGGCAGTGGGAACCATAGACCTTGACCTGGAAATTCCAGGCGGGGGTATAACGAGCGCAGCAGGCCGGCAGGCGTGTGCTTCCCTAGCGCATTGTCTGGACTTTCCTTCCGCAGTGTGCACCAGGGGTGGGGGTGGGGGGTGGGGGAGCCCTGGGCTCAGACGTTTTTCTCTTGCATTTTCCTCCCATACAGTAGCAGGCCTGTGGGAGGCAGGGCACCTTCGAGGTTGTTGATATCTTTGTAATTTTGTCTAAATAAAGTCAGGAATTAAGAGTAGAGGAAGAGGCTGTGTGTGTGTGTGTGTGTGTGTGTGTGTGTGTGTGTATGTGGGGGGGGTGGTACACATCTGCAACCTCAGCATTTGGGAGGCTGAGACTGGAGGCTGGCAATGAGTTGAAAGTTGTGTAGACACTTCCCCGGCCAACCTGGGTTACACAATGAGACCCTGTCTTAAAAGATCATGTAAGAAAATGAACAGGGGGAGGTACGAGGAAGGCCATGGACACTCCGAGTAATATCCATGCGTACAAGGGGCTTGTGGGATTTCCTTTTGTTTCTGACCCGTTGTTACCATGAGTGGATTTGCCCAGTTGCTTCTCTCCAGTGGCCTCATTCTTTATTGGCCTCATGGCTCTTCTGGTGGTTACTGGGAAGGTGAAAGGTTAGGAAGGCTTTTTGCAGAGGCAGCATCTGAGAGTGGAGTCAGAGGCCTTGGCTTAGGCAGGGTACACTCAATGCCTCCCTGTATGGAGTCACTCCCAGATCTCAGTGTCCCCAACTGCACATTAGCAACCCCAGGAATTTCTGTTGGTTGGACAGTTCCATGAGAACCTGCATCAAAATCACAGATGATGTGCTGAGGAGAACCCTGCTCCTTTCTTTCCTCTCCTGTGTCCTCAGAGTGCTGGGTCCAGTCTCATAGATGCAGGATGGGCCTTGTGTGCTCTGGGCCTTTTGGATTCCTTTAAACAGAATTCTGTGTGTCCTGGCTTCCTGCCTTTGCACAGCTGGACCACAGAGGCCCATCTGCCTTGTACAGAGAGCCAAATGACCATCCTTCCATGGTCCTGGTCTCTATGGAGGCCCCAGAGGTTTTGTTTAGAAAGTTGGGTCTTTCTGTTACATGACAGGCACAGTTTCTGGAGAAGAAGCAGGATTTGTTAGGGGCTAAAGTCTGGGCAAGCACCCAGACGCCTCTGTGCTGGCCTCCTTGATTCCAGCCACCAGCTATGGTGGGGACTCTCCCAGAAACCTCACAGGAAGTGGTTCTCAGAAAATGCTCTCTGCATGCCAGGAACCTCTGTTCAGATTCATGTCCCTGCTGCCTGTTGGGAGTGTTGAAGACATCTTTTGTTGTTGTCGCCGTTGCTGCCCTTACCAGCAACGTGCTCCTGTTCTCGAAGCGACTTAAACTGGGCATCTTGTGTCTTCTGTCCTGTGAACACAAGGTCCTATTCCTGACCTATGAGGAAGCAGAAGGACACCTGAGGACGACTGTGGCAGAAGATAGGGCAACAAGTCCTTGAGTCTGGGGGGCAAAGGGAGGCAAAACCGAAGTTTTCTTTAGGGAATTCAAAATTATGCAACGGCTATGCCTTTAGCTGCACTCTCTGACTGAGGCACCCATCTCTAGCAGGATGTGAAGGATAGGAGGGGCTTCAAGTCAGCAGTCGTGTGTGTGTGTGTGTGTGTGTGTGTGTGTGTGTGTGTGTGTATCTCTTTGGGGAGGGAGGAGATTGACTTTTCTAATCCCCAGCTGTAAGCCTTGCTGGCAGAACATTGAGACCTTAAGACGTGTTCT
This sequence comes from Tokudaia tokunoshimensis, assembly GCA_036184795.1. Lineage (NCBI taxonomy): Eukaryota > Metazoa > Chordata > Mammalia > Rodentia > Muridae > Tokudaia > Tokudaia tokunoshimensis. Next base: position 57,599,634 of record BTHU01000019.1, read on the forward strand.
GGGAATTTGAGAATAGGAAAGGAAAAAAAAAGATCTTTTGCCATTTCTAGTCATTGCAGCGAGATATACACTACCAAGCCCTTGCAATTTGAGTCATTTTTTAATGCAGCTCACTGGCTTTGAGCATCGTCCCACTGTTTCTCAGCCCCCTCACCACCACCTGTCTCCAGCGGTCTGCACACTTTTGGATGTGGGGTCTTCAGTGCCCAGTTCTGGGCCTGCTCTTAGTGGATAGGTTATGATCATAAGGTTTCAGAAGAAGGGTGGGGCCTGCCGGAGTGTCCCTGACCTGAGTCCAAGGGAATCTACAGACAGGTTGTGGACAGCAAACTGGCTACGTTTGCAACCCCACCCAGGGTGAAGGGACTTTGCCCTGGGTCTCGGTTACTGAAAACTGGGGCTAACCCTCTAGTACAACCTGAGCTATGCCAAAAGCTGGAACAATTAGGTAATTATTACTCAAGACACATCAACTGGTAACCCCAGGATATAAGGAGTAGGAGGGAGAGATTGGTTTCTAAAAAGATATTCAAAGTATATTTTATCATCTAAAGTTAATTTAAAAAAAAATGCCCATCTCATCTTGACTTGCAGGACATATTTGTTTGTTTCACACTTACTAACCACACAGTGGTGGCAAAGATTCTATAGAACTTTCTTGATGTTAATATGTTGTGTATAAAAGATTTACATTTGACATTATGCATGGTTTTTTTTTCTTTCTATCGATCTCCTAAAATGAACCTCAGAGGAACCTGAGGATTTTAGGATGTAAATGAGAGGGGCAAGGGAGGTGGTTTTCTTTTTTTTTTTTTCTTTTTTTCTAATGGCTCTGATTAAGGACCAGGAACTGGGCTTAGCTCTGTTTCCAGGTAAACTCTAGTTTAAAGTGGGAGTCAGAGTCACTGACCGAAAAGCTATTCTATTCCATATTTGCTTTCATAATAAATTATGAATGATTTAACTTTGGTAAATATTTTTCTTCACTTCCCTTGGAGATGACAGGCTTTCAGACGCAACAACACAGTTCCACAGTTCCACAGCATCTGTTGATGAATGAAAGCTTGTCCTGGTGGGTGCTACTGAGAGCCAGTGTGGGTTTCTCGAGTCTTGGGGAGGATCAGTGTGTCCTGGGGTCCCCAGGGACGTGTGGTCTGACCAGGACCTCACTGCACAGCTGATTGAGGGAGCCCCACAGGTACCACACAGCACCCACCACAGCACCACTGTCACCGTGGGACACAGCTGAGAAACCACAGCTTTGACCGAAGGCAGCTGCTTCTCTGCTGTGGTTTTCCTCGTCTGACCATAAATGTGTAATGTTTGAGGTAGCTCTTTTGAAAGTGCCATTTATGGTCGAAACAGTGGCAGTTGGGGTGTACCAGCCATTCCCGTCCGTATACTTAGGAGGGTTTTTGTCTCACACTGCTCACACTGGCTTGGGCTCAAGAAGCACGTTGTATTGAAGTCTTCCAGATGGAACACCTGCTGCTTATCGAATGCTGCGATGGCACTCCACCATCTTTGTGCATGTTTGTGATCCGGCTGCATCTATTAATGTACTTTCTGTTTACATTTTGTCTGAGTTTTCAAGCACAATTTTAAGGGCACAAATCAGGTGATGTTTCCAAGAACTGCATTGCGTTTTAGAGGCTGTCATGTATAAAGGGTGATTTTTTTTCCATTTCTAAATTGAAAAACTGATTAAAAGTGAGCCTGGGCAGAAGCGCTCTTACATTCTCTTTGCTGGGTGGGATTAGTCTGGATTCATTCTCAAAAACATACCCCATGCCAGACAAGCAAGGTGAAAGACCTCCATGGCTATATATGAGGACATTTTGTAATCTCACTGGGATTGGGAAGTAACAGATCTTGAACCGAGACCTGCTTGTATATAAAGAGATTTGAGCAGCCCTCTATTGCCCTCAGGATTTTCCATCCTGGAGCAGGATGCTCACATCAGAATGGCAGCAACACTCCCCACGTGCTCAGATCACTCCCAGGAAGGAGCACTACTAGGTGCTCCTGGCGATTCCTCTCTGAGGTTCTCAGCCTCTCATTGGATTTGGGCTTTCTTATCCTTACATTTGGTTTACAACACTTCTTCCTGTTAGGATGTCCTTATTTGCTACCCTAGACTCTGGTTTGGACCCCTGTGACCCTGTTATCTCCATGAGTCATATACAGGTGCCCTGTGGTCACACAAGGGGTTATCTACAAAGAGCATTTGCTTCTGCCTTCCTTTCAAAGATCCCGTGTTAGGAGGCAGTGATTGGCTCCAGAGGTATTAGTTTTGTTTTGTTTTGTTTTCTAAGTTTTTTTAATTTACATTCCAAATGATTTCCCCTTTCCCGTTTCCTCCCTCCCCAAAAGTCCCATAAGCTCCCTTCCCTCCCTCTTTTCCCCATTCAACCCCCTCTCGCTTCTCTGTCCTGGTATTCCCCTACAACCAGTCTTTCCAGGACCAGGGGTCTCTCCTTCCATCTTCTTGGAAATCAATTGATATGTGAATTGTGTCTAGGGTATTCCGAGATTCTGGGTTAATATCCCCTTATCAGTGACTGCATACCATGTGTGTTCTTTTGTGATTGGGTTACCTCACTAAGGATGATATTTTCCAGTTCTGACCATTTGCCTAGGAATTTCATGAGTTCATTGTTTTAATTGCAGAGTATTCCATTGTATAAATATACCACATCTTCTGAATCCATTCCTCCGTTGAGGGACATCTGGGTTCTTTCCAGCTTCTGGCTATTATAAATAAGGCTGCTATGAACATAGTGGAGCATGTGTCCTTATTGCATGCAGGGGAAGCCTCTGGGTATATGCCCAGGAGTGGTATAGCTGGATCCTCCGGGAGTGTCATGCCCAGTTTTCTGAGGAACCACCAGACTGCTTTCCAGAGTGGTTGTACGAGCTTGCAATCCCACCAGCAGTGGAGGAGTGTTCCTCTTTCTCCACATCCTCGCCAATGAGGTATTAGTTTTATACACATTCTCCTTCTCGATAGGAGGGAGAGGACTGCTGTCCTGAGTCTCCCACAGAACAGGGTTTTCCTCTCTTTATCCTCATTTGTAGGCCTGACTCTTGTTGGGTTTCAGGTTGGCAGGACGGACTGGAATGAAGCTTGGGAATTAGAACGGAATCAGTATTACTCCATGCATGAAAGGGTGGTTTTTCCTTGTGTAGATAAATGTAATCATGAATTAGATAAGCCTTAATAATGAGGAGAGTACGCGCGACTCTGTATGACAAGCAGAATGAAGGATTGTCACATGGATTTAATGACAGTGTAAGCAGTAACCGACAGTAATAGAATTACCGAATCAGAGGATGCAACCCTTTACCATCCGTTGTGAAATAGGATGTGCTGAAGCTTGCGTTGGCTTCTCTTTCTTGCTTCTCCTCCGCTCTGTCTACACCAGAGTAGAAAACGGCACATTATCAGCCGTGATTTAAAATATTTAATTGTTCAGTGAAAGACAGTGGGGTACTCCAGCCACTGGCTTCATGAGTCCCTCTTTTTTTGAGCTGCGGGTCAATCATTCCTGAAATATCTCCCTAGTCACTTGGGCTTCTTTCTTTCCCCCCCTTTCAGTTTGCTACAAACTAGGGCTCCTTAAAGGCTCAGTCAGTGGAATGCGGAAGGATAAGTAATACATTGTTTCTGCGTACTCACATTGTGTGGGAAGAGAAGCCTTCTGCTCTGTTGCTACTGTCTGTGGTCTCTGAGAGAAAGGTTTTGAAAGATGGCCCTGATGATGGGAAGTCTTTACTCTCTACAGAGCTGTAGGGTGTATATGATGTGCTTGGTGCAGAGTTAAACCAGACCTTGGGCTTGGAACGGTTCCTGTAGTGGAAGAATGCACAGAGAGAGCTCTGGGTCACAAAGATAGGGAAAGCCATCAGGAATTCGCCAAGAGCTCCCAGATTCCACACGTGACCCATTAGGGACCTCTCTGAAGGTACAGTGTGGAAAAGATACTGGGATCTGACCTGAGGGTCAGATGTAAGAAGTGGTAGTCGGTGTCTGGCCGGAAGCTAGCGGTGTGGATGGAGCAAGGAAGAGATAGGGATGGGGAGGAGGGAAAGGGAACCGAGAGGAGGGGGAGAGGAGGAGAAGGGCGGGAACAAGCTTGGTCATCATCTCCAAGATGGAGGAGATAGGTGTCATCCATCTCCTCATACCTGGATGTGTAAATTTGCTCTCTCTTCAAGGACAACTGGGAAATCTTCATGGCTAGACTCGTGTTGATGGTCTTTGCGAGGTCAAGGGCTGTAGGATTGGGAGGAGAAGAGGAAGTGTCCTGACCTCATAGACTAGTGAGAACAGCATGCAGGGATGAGTGAGGTAGGCCGCTGTGAGGAGCATAGTGAAGGATGAGCTAGTTCTGTCTGAAAGTAGGGACTTGCTGAGCCCACCTCACTGCCCCTGGCTGGTGACTCAGAGTCATGGGAAGCATCTCTCTAGGTCATCTCCACCGTGGGTCCCCGTGGGCATACACACCAACGCATCATGCGTGTGGCTATCCAATGGCCACTGTCACATGACAGCTAATTATAGCCCCATCTGTCTGCAGCTGGAGAAAGACTTAATATGCTGGAGATGAGGTACTGGGCTTCATTATGTGTTCTCTCTGGGGTGTCCTCTTCCCCAGCAAGAACATTTGATGCCCGCCCCCATCCAGTGGGAGGGAGGAAAAGCAATGAAAATGAGTCACCAGAGTTGCATGATGGGAGGAAAATAGGACAGGAAGTGTGGTCACATGTCGGTAGGACTCGAAGCCAAGCCAACACCCGCGCCTTCGCAGCCTGTGGTGTTGGTGGGAGCCCACATGGGTTCTGCAACTCGGTCTCAAATGAGAAGCAGATGCGTCATGGATCGCGCAAGCTAAGCCTTAGAGATATTATTGGTGGTGCAGGGAAGGAGGAGAGAGGAGCTGAACATTAGAAATTCAACTGGCTTGCTAATTTTTAATTTTATGTTTTGCCAAGAATGTATCAACACTTACAGTTGTTTTCGAACTGGAGCAGAGTTATTTTGTAAGTTTACAGGGTAGTAAGGGTTGTTCTGGGTCTGTGTTCCATTATCAAAAGAGACAGAAATGATATTTTATGGAACTAAATTCTCCTTTCAGCTGATTGAAGATAAAGAAGGGCTTTCACATCTCCCGGGGAGTGTTTTCTGTCTTAAAAAAGTAAAACAAAGTTATAAAATAATGATATAAGTGCAGGTGACGGCGGGTGTGAGCCCCTTAGACTGCAGGGACAATTTTTTACCTTTAAATCAACCAGGCTTATTTTTGGAAGTTCAAAATTGCTGTGCAAAAGTTAGTTTTTGGTTTGTTTTTGGGGCAGAGAGCTCTGGGCTTCACATGGGCTTAGCGCACACTAATGACCTATACTCCTATGGCCTCCCTCCTTACTTTTTACTTTGAGACAGGGTCTCCCTAAATTGATTAGGTTGGCCTTGAGCTCACTGTTGACTCAGGCAGACTCTAAACATGGAATCCCTCTGCCTCAGCCTCCCAATTAACTGGAACTATAAGCCTGTGCCATCAACGCTGACTCAAACCTAATCTTTTAAGCAGTTGTTATTTAGACTGTGATATTTGACCCTATATTGTGATCTGTTTAGTTATATTAATTTTCTAATTCTATATAGTTGAGGAGACATTCTATGGACATTTCCAGTTTTGTACCCCGCCCACCATAGCACCCATAGCAGATGAAGGGGCGGCTCGCCATTCTTCCTTCACTGGTGTATGCTTTTAATTCTGCTCCTGTAGCCCCGAAATGCATGTCTCCCCCTTCACATATTTCTTTGGTTGGGTAAGTAATTATTCCGGAGACCCCTGAGGAAGTACAATGACAGGAAGTGCAGCAGGCTAGCGGCATCCCCTAGCAAAGTATTTTGGCATTTTGCACAGGATAGGGAATGTGAAAACGAATCTGAAAGATAAGCTGTTGAGGCTTTGCAGAACTCCACATGTCCCTATTTGGAGGGATGGGAAACACATAAAAATTGTTCAAGCGGATGTTTGGTGTCCATCAGCAGCAGCAGCGAGGGAATGTCAGAAATGCAAGGACATCCTGCGTGCTCCTTCCAAGCCTGACTCTGATAGCACACATGTCACAGTTAGGGAATCTATAGGGCAGATTACCTCTACATGGTAGCGTAGCAGCTGACACGTGCTCGGCCTCGCTCACACGGTGCTCTGACACAGCGAGCAGCTTGTCACTGGTCTGTCACGGGGAGTCTGCGGTGATGTCTTCAGTTCAGGGACAACCTGGAAGAGTCTTCATTTCACTGAAAGCCATTGACCTCCATCTCCCTCCCCCTACCTTCTTTGGCAGGAACACAGTTCACTGTGAAGCTGTCAACCTACCATAGTTTATGCCATTATGGCCAATGGTTCTACTTTCTGGAAACCTTGATGGGAGTGTGGGAGAGAATTTTGCTAATATAAGGGGTTTTAACCTGTCCCGAGAGGTTTGCAGAGATAGAGAATATAAAAGGTATTTGGTCTGGGGATTACTCCCTAGAACCTTCAGCATTCCTTCAATATTGTGCCTTCTGTTTCTCTTTAAAGTTACCTCTGCTATTGGAACCTTGTGTGTGCCCAAGTCTGAAGGGGGGCTGGAGGTCGTACAGGTTACACTCTGTTCCTATGACCAAATACATGGCAGGAAGCAACTTAAAGAGAAGAAGGGTGTGTCCTGGCTCACATTTGAGTCCACCATGGAGAAAGCATTCTGACACTAAGCATGTCTCCTTAGTGACAGAAGCGTGCAGGCGGGATGTTTTGCATCACATTTTGATGGAAGAAGAAATACAGAGAAAGAAGTTTAGCTGAGCTATGAAGTCTTATGGCCCATGCCTAGTGACCCATTTCTTTTATTACTGGCCCTGACTCCTAAAGGCTCCACACCCTACCAACACATCGCCACCAACTGGAGACCACGTATTCAAATACCTGAGCCCAAGGGAGATGCCATGCAGACCATAACACAGGGCTTGGGAAACATGTTTGTCTCTCGGGCCTGCTTCCACGTAGAGATCTTTTCATGCTCCTGCGTGGTGGGTTGAGCAGGGAGTGGCCAACAGGATTTCGGAAGAGGCGTGGTTTTCATCCAGTTCTGAAAACCGTTCTTCGTTTGTTTGTTAGTTAGTTAGTTAGTTTGTTTTTGAGCTTGAAAGCCCTCTGTGGTGCTTTTCCTCTGTGTAGTTGGGTTCTCCACTCTCTAGTCTGTGGATGGTTGAGTTCTGTGAGAGACATTAAGTCTCCTATGGCTTGTCCTTTGAGGTTTCTCAGCCACATTCCAGGGCCCCAAGTGGGCAGCATTCCTGACCCACTTCCTCCTGCCTGTATCTCATGGGAAGAGAGAACAGGACTTAGCTAATTCCGTTGACCCTAGGAGGGGAAGGGACTGTGCAATTCACAGAATGTTCCAGTTCCTCCCGTTCTAGAATCTGAAACAGATGGGGCTGGGAGCTGGTGGATGTGGCCCAGTGTGTCCCAGACACGGAGAAGAGCCTCATAAACTCCTTCAGATCTGGAGTCAAGGGGCACCGCTGGGCTCACAAACTGCATACATTTTTCCAATTTGCTGAGGGACGTCAGGAAGTCATGAAGACTGTGACACAACCCTTCCCATGTGAAGTCCCCAACCACCTCAAACCTGTGCAAATCATCAAGCCATGGCAGGTTTCCGTGCATGGATACGGCTGTGAACAAAGGCTCCTGTTTGAATTAGTTATTTCAGAAGTAAATGTCAGACCTGACAGGACAGGGTCTCAGGGTCCTACCTGTATTGGTGCCCTGGACTGCAGCAGAACAAGCCCCTTTGTTGGAGAGAAATCCAGCAAGGGCTACTTTATAAAAATGGAAATCATTAAGGACCCGAATAGAGACATTTCAGCCGTAATCCTACTTAACAAAGTAAATAAGCCTCACACGATTTGTGACTGTTTTTCTAAAATGAGGTGTTTGTTTCTTTTCTTTTCTTTCTTTCTTTCTTTCTTTTTTTTTTTTTATTTTTTTTGTTTTTCGAGACAAGGTTTCTCTGTGTAGCCCTGGCTGTCCTGGAACTGACTTTGTAGACCAGACTGGCCTCGAACTCAGAAATCCTCCTGCCTCTGCCTCCCAAGTGCTGGGATGTTTGTTTCTACTCAAGTCATTTACATAAGATGTAAGGCCAACCAGAAAATGACACAGAAAGCGTGGTCCCCAACTCTTCTCTCGGTCAGGTTGATGGTCTTTTGGCTGTGATGTGAGAGCACCAAGCACAGAGCATTTAGAGTTCGAGGCCAGCCTCACCTATATGAGACCCTGTCTCCACTTCCCACCTCCAAACATTTATTCTGTTTATTTTAACTTTCTGAAAAGCAGATCATGATTTAGATGTTATTAGAACAGTCAACTCTTCTGAATTGCTTTCTGGGGACCTGCACTTGGAAATAAGATTTCCTGTATGCCTAAAAAACGAAAAAGACTTCCTACGTCAATAAAGATAGATGTGTCAGCTCTGGGATTAGACATTTTGTGTCTACGCTGTGGGAGGAGGGGACGTGCTATCTTTTTGATTCTGGGTTCTGTCAAGAGCTTCTTAAGACCTGGAGTAGGTTGCATCCAAGATGCCTACTAGTTGTTACCCATCCTTCCGGGCTTCCATATTGTAAGCGTTTGTCTTCACTGTCTCTGCCCAGGGTGGGGATTGGGGTGTCTCCTGTGCTTATGGAATCCACATGCCACTGGTGGATTAATTAGTAACCTCCTTTCTTAGTGTGGGCTTTCCTACCCAGGTACTTTTGATAAAACAGCCTGAAACAGCTCTGTGGTAAGCTTAGGCTGTGGTTAAAGGCACAGGGTACCCATGGTACCCTAAATCAACATTTCATGGGGCCCAGGTAGTCAGAGGTAGGGACAGCTAAGTCAGCTTAAGTCTGCTGAAGTCCCTCAGAGTTTTTCTCTGTGTGTTCTAGAAGGTTCTTCTTCAGCCCAGGCGGAAGATTTGGCCCTGGTGGTGACTGGGACTCACATTCAGAAGCAGACAGAGCCTAGGGAGGCTCCTGACATTTCAAATGTCAGGAGGACTGTGAGAACACAGGCTGAAATGTCTGGATTGTGAGTCAGAGAGAGGAACGGATCTGACCACTGGGCTTTACTTGGATAGCTGTCAAGTGTCCCCATCTACAAAATATAAAATTAAGAACAGCTCACTGTCCTGGAGGCACTTGTTGGGCTCTAACATAAAATAAGTGTCTCCAGATGGAGTTGTTTTGGGCAGAGGATCTCCATGGTGACGCAGCTTTGAGGATGCTGTTAAAACTACAGGCTTCTCGTGAGCCAGGGACCGTTATTAGCACACGTTTATTTTGAAGGAACTGTTACCACCTGAAGCAGAATATGGGTTTAAATTTTATTTCCGAGCTGACAATAATAACCTCTAATAAAGCTCACTAAACGGTTCACCCTGTGTCCTCTCCTCCCTTTTAACACCACACTGCTGTCTATAACAGTTTAAAACTTGGATTCTGCCAAGTGCTTTGTGAAGTGTGTGCGGCCTGTACGTCTCATTCTGTGTTTGTTTTTGCTCCTGTTGGCCACTTTACTTACCGGAAGCTGGGCTGGGTCCAGATATCAATCTTGTCTTATGTTAAACCTCTCCATTTTGTGTCCATACCTGAGGGTCTGGAATGCTTTTTACATATGATGGTTTGAGGGTCTGGAATGCTTTTTACATATGATAGTTGCTAGGTTCTCACTGGGCATTTGAAGAGGTTCCTCTCCAGTTCTTGCTGATGTCTGCTAGCAGACAACAAATGCGGTTTGTAATAGCTTTCTTTAGATGAATATCCAAGCTTTCGTTTAATTTAAACACTTGTGTATAAAAGTCAGCTCATTACCTGATTCTTTCTCTAGTCCTTTGCAAAGTAAGTCCCTGAAAACACAAGCATAGCCCACTGCATGGAGCCCTGTTTCTCTGGCGACCTTAGGTGTGAAACGCTTAAGTCAGAGCTGAGCCTTTTGTTTGCCTTGCAACACTGTTCACACAATCCCTCGGTGGGTCTGTTTCTAACAAAGGACAGCCAGTTTTGTAACATGTATCATTGTATCACTGAGTCCAAGGCCATGAGCCCTAGGACCCAGGGATTTCTCTATGAAATGTGTGAGTCGGTGTTATTCACATCCAGGTTCTGGTTCTGTTGGGCCTTGCAAGTGGTGCTAGGGGAGACTTGTCTAATAACTGGATGAAGATGCTGATGTCATAATTAAAATCTTTTTATTCATTTATTTATTATGGGTAAAGGTGTGTACCTGTGCCTCGGCACACGTGTCAGTCAGAGGGCAGCTGGCCAGGGTGGGTTTCCTCCCTCCATCATGTGAGTCCTTGGGGTTGGTGGGCGGTGCTTTTACTCACAGACCCATCTCCCTGGCTCTCAGTTCAAATCTTGACAGTACTTTGAAAGTGATCTCCTGTTTAAACTTTCTTCTCTCTTTCTTTCAGGGTGATTGTGGTGGCTCTGGCTGTGGAAAATGTGACTGTCAAGGCGTGAAGGGACAAAAGGTAAGAACACACACTTCATGATCCTGTTCGAATGCTGCCCCTTCCTCTAGATCATGAGCCTAACTGTATAATCAGCAGCTCGGGGTCAACTTCCTTCCTGTTTTTAACAATTTCCCCAGAGCAGCCCAAGGAAAACAAAGTGTTTAACAGTGTTCTGAGCAACATTATCACCATAATAGGAGTTCTCCAGGCATCACCGTAATCAGTGATGCTCAGTGTGGAAAGTCTGGAGAGTCTCCTTGTGTTGACTACAGTGGAGCAAGTGAACTGGTACACCATCTTTTGACTCAATGGTGCTTTTTGGAATTGATGGATAAGTACTAAATTCAGTGTATTTTTTGAAAGAAAAAAAGTTCCTATATGCTTTGAAGGCTTTCTGTTCAAATTAATATTTTTAAGACAATTTTTCATACTACATTTATTTTATAAAAATGAGCACTTGGTTCTCAAATTTAAGATGACAGCTATCTGAACAAGCTTTCTTCCTGCTTATTTAAGAATTATGGATCCAAGAAAAGATATTTTTCTTGCTTCTTGGGGGGGGGGACAAACTCTCCTCTTATTTTTTTTTAAATATGATTTTATTATTTGACAATTTCATACATAAATATAATGTAGTTTGATTATATCTGTCCCAAACTTTCCTTTCCTATCATCCCTCAGACCACACAATGAAAGTCTGATATTTGAAGTCAGGACTCCTAAATGACACACAAATGTGTTCAATTCCCAAGGGCCTTTTTATTTTATTTTTCCTGGTATTTTAAAATGCCCACACATTAAATTCATTCAGGTTTGTCATTCTTAGAAACAGGATGGGAGTGGCACGTAGCTCAGAGAGAGTAACAGCCACCCTAAGTAGGAGAGACGGTCAAAGCCAGAGGAAGGTTTTGATCAGTTTCTGATGCATGCTTTCTGAAGTCCCCAAGTAACACTGGAGCTGGACAGTATTACAGTGCCCAGTCCCTTTTGTGGACACTGGAGGATCTGGGGTGGCTTTGTGTTGTATCAGGCTCTTGAGTTGCAGGTAGATCTGAACGCTGTCATCAAGCAATCCATACAATGTCCTTTGACTTTCAATGATCACCCTGAGTTGATATTGTCCCCACTTCCTTAAAGAGCCCCTTTATACTCACATTAGGTAACTGATTTGGCCTTACATATAATGGCTTTGTATCCTGGTGGATCTGTGGGAATGCTATCTTAAACTGATAAGGCTTGCATGCTTGATTAGGGCCTGGGTGTTTTTGCTTGATAAGGATTCCCTCTGCTAGCCCTTGGGATGATAAAGGCAGCCAGATCCTGGCATCTATCTGCTTTCTGCATGAAAGTTAAGCCTTTGTGCATTGCTGGAATAGGGCTTGTTTAAGATGTCTTTCTAATCACTTAACCATGACAGTCTTTATTTCTATAAAACTAGAACTGGTCTGGAGCATGATAGGACAGCTTCCTGAGTGAAATAGGATCAGGGCCACCCCATGTTCTTACACCAGACTTTTTTGGATATAGGTTAGAATCTGGTGTTCACACACATGAGGGTAAACATATTAATTTATGTTCATTCATCACTGGAAACTGCCCATGTCCTGTTAATGAATATTTTAATAGCAAAGCTAAGTCTTTCTGCTTTAGTGATTCATGCAAAGGGCCTTCCTACAGTCCTGGGTGCACAGAGAGTATTAATTAAGCCATGTGGGTATCTCAAATCTTCATAGAATGCTTTAACCCAGCGGTTACCCAGACCCTTGCCAAAGATGTGGGAGGGAGCACATTACCCTGTCGCTACTCATTACACTGCCTGTGATTCATGACCCCTCTCCACACACTTGGTCTGTACCACAGAGATAATGTCATCACATAGAGTGCTCCCTCACATTGCTGTCTCTCTGTCTACCGTGCATGTGGTATCAGATCGGAAAGGGTTGGAGATAGGGCCAGTCTGGAAGCAATTCTTCTGTTTCTAGTTTGAAAATCTGGGAAGCATTTGGTGCAGCGTAAGCATGCTCAGGAGAGCTTTTTCCCTTTGGGGTGGTAGATGACTGGCTTGCGGCTTGACCAGCTGCTGAGCGCCCCCATAGATGTTTAACAGTTGCCCAGATCCCCTGTTCGACTTGATAGATAGTTTCACACAGACAACAGCTGTTGCTCACAGACGTTATAGCTAGGCTTAGGTGTGTCAGAGTGCAAAAGAAAAGGAGAGAGCTTCCTCTTCCATGACTACACCAACTCACATATGGTGATGAGCACTTTTTAAAACATGTTACTGTGACGCTTATCTTACCGTGGAAGAAAACAGCTAGTGCAGATTCTATATGTGGTCTCTACATTTGGAGTGTGATTTTTTTCCCCCACCCTGTGGAGGTTCTTGTGCATTGAGGAATGTCTTGCATCCTCCCTGGTCTCTACACACTCAGTTTGGGAAGCTCATTGCTCTATTGTGATGACCAGAGATGTCCTTAGATACAGTTAAATATGTCTTGGAGTAGAGAGAGAACAACTGGATTCACTCACTCTTAGCAGCTGCTAGTAGGAGCCCTGCTTGGTTTCACTCATAATGTCAGGTTGTTGAGCAAGATCAGTGCTGCCCTGTGAATCAATAGTGATCAGAAGCTAGTCTGAAGGACCCCCTGAGAGCTCAGCCTATTCCCCTCAGGTTGCAGGCAGCCCTTCCAGATCTTGTTTTCAGAGAGTCAATGAGGCTGTCAGACTGTTAGCAAGCAGACCACAGGGAATCATGCTGTGACAGGGAGCGGGACAGGTGAGCCCTGTCCTCCCCGTTGAGATAGGTTGTGAGAATCCTACCTAGATTAATAGCATCTAGTCAATCTCAAGGAAGACTCATTCCTTCCATCAAGAGAATCAGTTTAGGGGTGTACCAAGAGATGCAGAGCCCTGCCTCTCTCCCAGTAGGAAACACTGACACTCAGGAAATTCACAGCTGTTTAAAAGTCAGTGAGCCCTCATTATTTACTGGGCACAGTATGTCCTTGGCTTGTTGTGGTAGCAAATGTGGCCTTATCAAATATGTAGTCAGGACCCACGTCTAAGACCGTGGACGTTAGCTTCTTCCACCCCATGTGGAAGGGGCGCTGCCACTGTTCCTATGCATTCTGCGGGTCTTTAGAGCTCGGGTGGGCTTGCCTGTCTGTCTCCAGGAGTGTGATTGGTTGGCTGGTGTTCAGTTGCACCTTTTCTGAACAGAGCATAGGGTTAAATCCCGTGTCAAAAACATGCTAAGTAGGAGCGAAGCCCTACCCACAAGGACTGCTTGCGCAAAACAGCCCGTCCTAAGAAGAGAGGTGGAATTTTCCAGCCTTTCAAGTCTAGGTACACTTTACACTGCCTGTCCCTCATCTGTGCAGGGCCATGCCTCCTGTCTCAGAACCGGAAATTCTCTGATCCCGAGAGCTCGAGGCTTACATTCTAGTCATTCTTGGGCTATGCTGTGATGATCGCTACAGATGCCTTAGGCCATAACATCACTTTTAAGATGCAGGACTTTACCCCTTTCTGCATCACAAACACAGACCGCTTTCTTAGTCATCATTAGGTCTGAGGTGACATTCTCTCCCAAGGCAAGGATTGTACTTTTTTGGTATCTTTGGAGAATTCAGTAAACTTCCATTTACAAATGCATTCATTTTGTTGACTTTTTTTTTTTTAGATAGAAAATACTATGGTTGTGATTTTATTGTGAAATAAAAACGTACGAACATGATGTTTTTATATATTCTGTTTAACATGGGTGAGTGGTTCTCTTTTTATTCCTTGCCATTCTCTGGGTCTGTGTAGAATTGCATATATTGAGATCCTTAAGGGTAACAGGACAAGATTATATTTTTTATGAGTAGTAGAATATTGCAAATTTATTTTCCATAAATTAAGCTACACCAAGTATATTATTTAAATGTTAAGAGGTAGGTAGCCTATTTCTTCCCAGGAAATACATTCTTCTCTGTAGCCACTGAACGCACTCCTGTGAAGATTCTTTGAGACTTTGAGCCAGTTAACTGATTTGAACGAACAGCAGGTTTATTAGATACTTTCTCTGAGGCGATACTTCAAAGACTTTGGGTTGGTAGAATCTAGTGTGTTTAACAAGAAAACCCGTTTCTTTGTTTTCAGTACGAGGTATGTAAAACCACTGCACCAAAGAATTGCTACAACTCACTGTAAGATTAGTAAAAGACTTTCTTACTAGGCAAAGGTTACTGTGCACCCCGAAGAGTCTCTAAGGCCGTCCCTAGCATATTTGAGCCTGGTGGGACATCTTGCTGTTTGTCGGGGTTCTGAAAAGTCTGGAGAGACAGTGAGTGGTATTCTGTTCGATTTCCCTAAGTGTGGTCCTTGGCTGCCTTCTGGATGTCAGTGCACGTCCTTTGGTTTGGGTAGATTGTGAAAGCACTGTTTGGGAAACAGGAGTAAAGAACACATTTTTTTGCTGCAGATGGCTCAGAACCCTTTCCCGTCAATTATCCCCGAGGAATCTTCTGGGTGTGGCACAGCACGTGCTTCCCACACCTCACACTTGGCAGCAGTAGGCAGGTGCTTTTGTTTGCTGGTCTTGACTCTATTGGGAGTTCCTCCATCTCACTTTCATCAAGTCACTCAGGCTAGGTGCTCAGACGAGCATGTACCCGGAGCTAGTGTGAAACCCCAAATACTACTTAGAAAGCTAACGGCTCCGGAGTGCGGGGTACGCCTGACAGGGCAGCAGGGCCAGTAGTTTTCAGAGTTGAGATAAATATGAGGAACATTTGCTTGCTGGCTCAACTTAAGACAGGTTCACAGACCTCAGACCAGCCTCACACCCTGCTGAACTCCTCCATTCCGACAGAGATGGAGACCAAGTGACCGGCTGGCAGCTCCCGGGACTCAGACTGAGAGATGTCAGGCAGCCTGTCAGTCGCAGCAGAGCTGGGGTGGGCTTTGCCGTTTCTGCTGGAGGAAGTGTGAACTGCGCTTGGAAGGCCTTTCTGGAAGCATTAACCACTCACTTCTAACCCACTTCTTATTTTATTGCTCATTTCCAAAGTCATCACCCACCCCGTGACTTTCAGAAGAACCCAACTCCTGTACCCGGTGTCCCAACTTTCCCAGACACCCAGTGTGCTGAAGCTTATTGCTTTTCCTGTAGTGCGTTTCCTTCCGAGTTCTGACCAGGCTACCCCACCCCCTTCCCTGACAGCAGTCCTTAGTCAGGTCTCACTACAGGGGCTTCTGTATGAAATGTTACTGCGTTTCTGAGAAGGCAGGGCTCCAGGGTTCGGTTGTGTCTGGCTCTGACTCTCTGGACCATGTATGTTTGTCTGTACGCTCTTGGGATGTTCTCTTCCCGTCTGGTGGGTGATGCGGGCCAGCACACACTCATCCTTTTCCATGTGTATCTGCTGTCTTGTCATGCCAAGATTTTTTCCAGATGTTCCTATTTCCCATTTCCTCACACTGCACATGAATCATCCTCTGGCTCCCCGATCGTGAGAATCGGCGTGGATTCTCACAATCACCTACTTTTGTCTCTCTCTCTCTCTCTCTCTCTCTCTCTCTTTCATAGAATTTTTATAAGAATTGTCAGAACCCCAGGACAAATTCACGGTTGGCCACAGGGAAGCCACTACTAAGAGGGATCTGTGCCCACGTGGGTGTGTCTCAGTCTGCACACCGTGCCCTGTAATGTCTCCCTGATGTATCAGTGCTCTTTAAGGGACCTCAAGCTGCCTCGGCCACTGCTCACATTCATCTGCCTAGATCCCAACATCGGCTCCACGTGCCCTTTGGCCGTGTGCTTCCAAGGCCGTTAGGCTCTGGGCTAACTCTCTGCAGCTCTCCACTTGCAGCTGTTTGGAATGTAGCTCCTCTAGCACAGCTTGGAACACAGTAAGTGGGTTTGGTTCCCATGTTCAGAAACAGCAGTAGGGAATCTAGCGCCTTGAATTAGGTCCAGAGGCTGACTCACGACTCTGGCTAAGAAGTCCATGGCCATGAGTATGATCAATAACACTAGATCTGTAACGGCGTTCAGCTTTGATTGGAAGCGGATTTTCCTGGAAGGTTGGCTGTGGAATTCAGCCAATCCACAGTAGGGTCCCATACTGTGGCTCTAACAGCCTGGCATTCCACACGAGACTACACACTGCATCGGTGAGGCAGGCGTCCGTCGGCAGTTCTTGTCTTCATTATACATGGTCAGCATGACAATATTTTCTTTTTGGAGCAGAGGACCCAGTGTAACACTGGCTGGCAAGAGAAGAGCTTTCAGAGGGGACAAAAGGAGGTTGTGTGTTTTAATTAAAGATCAAAGACTTACCCTAAGCTCTGACAAAGGAAAACCTTGCCTCTGGATTTCCGTGTTGTCTGTTGGTTGCTGTCGAGAGCACACGGCATACACTTCCAGTCAGGCCGATAATGAAGATGGACCGTGGGCATTGGGTACTTTACCCTCAGATGACATTAACAGAGCCCCGGGTCCTTGTGAAGTGGTTGGAGCACGATGGGCAGTTAAACAAAGGGAGAATCAGAGTTAATGAATATACCAGACGGCTTTGGGGAAGTGAGCCCCTCTTGTTATATTTTTCCCATTTGGCAAACCCGTTATGATGTCAGTCACAACTCAACTCCATGTCCATGTATCGTTTAGCATACCTCCTGGCTAATTAGGCATTTTTTTTAATAATGGTAATATGCAATGGTTCTCAACCTTCCTAACGCTGTGACCCTTTAATACAGTCTTTCATGAGGTGGTGACCCCCAACCATACATTATTTTGTTGTTATAGCATAGCTATAATTGTGCTATTATTAATAATTAATAATATTATTAATAATACAAATATCTCACATGCTACTGCTGCGAAAAGGGCGTTTGACCCTCAAAGGGTGGTGACCCACAGGTTGAGAACCACTACTTGGCTTCGTGTTAAACCTACTCAACTTCTTCCCGTGAGGTTCAGGTGAAAGGAGGTGATGTTTGAGGGGTGATCTCTAAGGCACTGCAACGAAACCATTCCTTCATTGGGGCATCAAGCCCCCGGTGGGGTTCCCTGTTCATCCTGCTGATGGACCCATCTGTTAATAGAGAAAGGATACTTCCAGAAATGGCTGCTAGATGGGACTTTCTCAGGTATTTCCTGGGATCACAGAGGCTTGTCCAGTGTCCCACTGTAGAGGTCAGCTCATGGCCCTGGGTGAGAGGTTCATGGCTTTTGAGGTGACGCAAATTCCAGGGTCTAAATTACCCAGCTCCAGGATTGGCTTGGGAAAGGTTTCCTCTGGAAGCTTGACAAAGGGATTATATGGCCATAGGAAACCCCCTGAGCTAGGTTTCTAAGCACGTCAGAGCTCTGTCCCTCCGTGTGTGGGCTCTCTCTGCTCCCAAGTGCTGGAAGGCTTTGGTGGTGGTTCCTCAGGCAGGAAGCCCTTACCATATAACCACAGTGGAAGGAGCCGCAATGAGGCAAGTGGGGCACCCTGCTTCAGCTGAGGAGAGCAGAAACAAGACCCTCAAAATGGCGGCGTGCTCAACTGCACTTGAGCGGGCTCTGAACTTTACTTCCCTACTGTACCCCAAGTTTTCCCTCAATGGACAAGGGTGTATTTTCATAGTGGGAGCTTGTTTGAAAGCAGGAGTATCATGTCCCGCCATCCTGTGGTACTCTGATCTAATCAGATCATTTTCATGGATGGAAAGAAGGGCCCTGAAGACTTCTCCCGAGACCATGTTCCTACCCCAGAATGCCAGGATATTTTCTCCAGAGTCTTTCCTGCTAGCCTGAGGAATCTTATAAACAATCATGATTCATCCCTATGGGCTATTCAGGCGGGTTCTCCACTCTGCCTCCTGCTGATAAGAGTTTGGAGCCCCAGGGGAGTTGGTGTCTTGTTCAGAGGTCCTTGGTGGAGAGGGCCACACTGTCCATTCCTGGACCACACACAGTGTTGGAAACAGACTGATGTAGGCTGTGTCCCCTCAGCCTGGATCTGCAGGGCACCCTCCTTCAGTCCTCCCTCCTCCCAGCCTCCTTCCTCCTGACCTCCCTCTTCCTGGCCTTCCCATCCTGCCTTAGAAAGGGGGCTACTCACTTCTTCCAGAGACAATGAGAGACAGTTAATTGAGCATTTGCCTTTCAGGGCAGAAGCAATATACCATTGAGAGGACTTCCAGCTGATCATAACATTGTAACCTCTGATTGAGGTTAAAGTAGTGGTTTTTTTTTTCTTTTTCATGGATTTTCAATTGTTTGTCTCTATTGAGGAGCAGCAAACTTAGGGGCCCCGGTGGTTCCATGGCCTGATGATAACAGCTGGGCCTGAGATGATGCTCTTCCAAGGTTTTCTGGGCCCCAGACCAGCTCTTTACCTTTCTTTGTGAAATTCTCTCATGTTCCTCCCTGAGTTACTAGTCCTTTCCCAGTATTCTCTCCCCACACCCCCTCTGTCTGCTCATAGTACAGGCTTACCCCATCTAGGGCGAGCTCCAGTTCTGTGAGCCAGGGGTACAAATCAGTCCTGGGATGTGAATATCAGACAAGGGGATCAGGGACCCTGATATTTTACATAGAGTATCAGGATGATTTTCTTTGTCTGAGTTTGTTTAAGATATTGTTGTAACAAAACACCCCAGGCTGAGTGACTTAAAAATGTAACTCTGGAGGCAGGAAGTCTGAGGTCACTGACTCCTTGTCTGATAATGGCCCATTTCCTCACAGACAGGTGTTCCCGTGGTGTCCTCAGGGTGGGAGAGACCGTGATCTCCCTAGGTTCTGTTATTCCTTCTTGACCACGTCACCTTCCAAAGTCTATCCCCTCCCCTTCTTCACACCACCACCTGGGGACTAGAACTCATGAATCCCGCATTCAGATGTGAGGTCCACCTGGGGAGGAGGACATGTCCGTCTTTACTGCACCTGTCCCCTAAGGTGGACAGTGCACAGCAGCTGTCCATGCAGCTGTTTACGTGGTCCGCTCTGCCTACCACATTCCTTCCCGGTGATGCTCACAGGAGAGACATCTGACTTTGTGTCTTCCACAGGCCTGTCTAGTGTTTTATCAGCGAGAGCTGGAATGTGGTGGCTTGCAGGATGCTGAGCTGATTTGAGGTCAGCCATGATGGTGACTTTATAAGTAGTCGTTTCCTCAGGGTCAAATGCTTTTCCAGTGATTGTGTTCTGGGAAAAGGGCCCTGTGATTCAGCAGAATTTAGCAGAGGACCTCCAGCGCTCATGTCTCTCACAAGCTCTGAAATGAAATGTCTGAGATACTGATGCCCATGGGTTTCCTTTGGCTCTTGTGAAGCCTGATGAGAGGGCTGTCTTGTTTTCTATTTCTTAATCTACTTAGGTCTCCATGTTTTATCTCCCAAAAATTTTTCCTTGGACATGGAAATTGGCTGCTAAGATTCAAAGGAACTGTTTAAATCTAGTCTGACTTCCTGCAATGGCTTTTCTGATTGTTGTCTCTCATCAGGAGGCAGTTTGTCAGAGGCTTCTTTGATTTTACTGTTGGATAAGGACCAGGGACTGAGGAGAAGGGGGTGGGTTCTAGCTCATGAGCATGGCAGCAGGCACAGTCATTTCCCTTTCCTAGCGACCCATGAATCTGTGGGTGCATGTTCTTAGCCCAGTGTGTATCTTACATGTGTTTATTCCAGCCGGGAACTGTGCACATGCCTTCTCTAGGGCAGTACTCTCTCAATGGCCCAGATAGAGAAAGGACTGGGGGAGACAGACAGACAGACAGACAGACAGACAGAGAGATAGAGATAGATAGATAGTAGAGATGATAGAGATAGATAGATCTGCAGATAGGTAAATAGAGATAGAGACAGACAGATAGATAGACAGACTGGCAGATAGGTAGGTAGATATAGACAGATAGACGTATAGAGTTATCCACAGCTAACGCCTAGACAGGATCTAGACTTCTAGACAGCTTGCCTAACCTTATTATTCATATAGTCCATTGCTTTAAGCAGCTTCAAGCAACATGAGCACCCGGTGAAGGTTATATTGGTCTGTCTAAGGGCATTTGTTTGCACAGTGACAGATGTGCACACACTCAGGGACTCTCTGTACTCTGTCCAGCGTTTTGCTCCTGAAGTTATCCCAGCGAGGTGCTTAATCACATCATTTATAAAGTAGCCATTCAAGGACAAGGTGGGTGAGCTTGTCGTTTCCTCCATACCCGGCTGTAGCTGTGGGGGTTCTGAGAACTCTGTGGAGATGGACAGGCCTCTGTTGGTTTGGAGTTCTATATGTGAGCTCAGGATTTCCACAGAGTGAACAACTGTATACCTGGGAGACACGTGGAGTCATTTGGGCACTTGGCCTATGAGTCTCCTCAGCTACATTATCTCTTTCCAACCTTGGCGCCTTGGCGTGAGCACTGTGCCCGCCAGCCTCCGTGCTCGGTGCCAACTTCTGTCCCTTCCCTCCCTGTCTCACACAGCTGTACTTGGTCATCTGCCCTCTAATCTTTTGCTGTTGTTGTTATTGTTAAAATAGCAAATTACATGGGAGAATGTTGTGTTTTTATACACTGTACCATTTATACTCAATTTCGTGGGAAAGTCACTGCCTCGTAATTAGCAAACGAATGAAATTTGTTTCCACATCTCGGTTCTGAGCCAAGGAACTTAACATTTTAATCTATCAGTATTAAGCAATTAAGAACATAAAAGCAGGAAATGATACTATAAATTTAGTATGACTTTACAAACCTCTATGAAATAGGCCCTAGTAAAAATGGCATGAAGAGTAAATCTGAGTTATTATTATGTTGGTGGTTTAAATAATTGGATCACAGCCTGGCTTCAAGCGCCTCACTTCAGCTTCTAAAATCATGTGTGTCCATTTTGAGATGCACTGAGATGGTCATCTGAGGAAAACCTTTCAGATACCGAGGCCTTTCCTCATGGAGCTGTTTTCTACAGTGTCTAGCCATCTTCCTCTGCACTTATATTTAACTCAAGATTTTTTTTTTTGACCCCAAGCAAAATGATACAGAAACCCAGTTTCTTGCTTTGTTTCTTTGTTTGGGTGGTTGTACTTTGAAGGAGCTGTGTAATGTTTAGTGAAAACAGGCTAAAATCCCTGTATGTGCTGGCTAGGGTCCATTAGACAGTGGCTTCCCAGCGTCACGAGATTGGACTCTGTGAATTCCCATGCTCGAACAAGATGACCCTGTATCAATGGGCAGGGTCTCTCTCTCTCTCTCTCTCTACCATTTGGAGAAGCCCTTTATGTGGTCAGTGGGGTTTGAAGCTATGCCGGATCCCAGGGGGAGATGGCCCAGTGCTGATAATTGCCTGATGGCTTGCTGAGGAAGGGGAGTTAAGGATAGGCACCGAGCGTGTGTGCCACCAGGTACGTGTGGCTGCCACGAGAGCCCTGAGACCTCCTTAGAGGATGCGTTGGTGTGTGGTGGCCTCACAAACAGGAAGTAGCTGATCCTTGATCAGAGTTGACCCTCAGACTATTGCTGCCTATTTATTCACTGGAAAACAGATTTTTGGAGAATCCAAACGGTTGGTATTGGAGCCAAGGCCAGAATCTTCTGGTTCCTGTTGAAGTTCTTTCCCCATTAGAGCAAGTAATGAGGGGAAACCAAGTCAGACTTCCTGGGGCCCACTCACTGAAGCAGACACCGGTCCTTGCAAGTGAAGGTTGGAAAGTTAGGCTCTTAATTTGTGTCTTTTGCTTTATTTATTTATTTTTTTCATTTTTCTAGTAAACATTTTATATGTCCTAATTTAGTTTTTTGAGGGTATCTGGCAAGGTCCCTCATGTTTAAGTTTGAAGACTATCTTATATGTTTATATTATTAGTTATAGGTGTTATTCTCAGGGTCTTATCTATACCCTTCTCCTTTCTCCCCCTCCCTCCCCGCTTTCCTTCCTTATCTTTTTATTTTTATTTTTATTTGAGACTGTTTCCTGTATCCTTGAACTCCGGATTCTCCTCCCCCCATTCTGAGTGCTAGCGTTATGGGCTGAGTGGACCAAGCTTGGCTTGCCTGAGTACTTCATTTGTATTGTTCATATTTTTGTTACCACAGACAAAAAAAAAAGTCCATGGCCAGACTTTGGCATTTCCTGACATTTATCTATCCTGGTTTTGTTTAAGGTCCCGTCACACCCACATACACTCTCAAGTTAACGACATCTTCACCCTCCAAGGGCTACTTAGGAACAGAGGGTACTTTTCAAAGTTTCCATTAATGAAGAGAATAGGTCTTTAAACTGTCGATTCCGAGATAATGAAGACAATAAGAAAACATCTTTATGGGGCAAATGATTTATTTTTCTCTTTCTGAACTCAGAAAAGAGCCAACCCCTGTGAAGTCTTATTATCCATTATCTATGTTCTGAAGTCTCAGCCCTTCCCTAAACTCCCCATTAAGTCAGAGCATAGAATTTTGATCATTTTTCCTGGTGTTTAGAGAAAGAGGGCAGCCATATTGTCAGCACAATGTGACATCATGGCGGATCTGCTCAGCCCTTGAGACCGTCATCACATGTTGCCCAGGTCAGGAGCACATCCAGCATTCCTCTAAAGGTCTACCTTGTCCTCCAAGGACAGCCTTTGTCAAGAGAAAAGTATCCTAGTGGGATTAGTAACAAAAGACGCCAACAGGTCCAGTCACAGAGATGGGATGCTTAAGTGTCCCCTGGACTGAGGGCTAAAGGGACACTTATCTGTGTCCAAACTGTGGCAGCACCACTACACTGTCTACGCCATGGGTGCTTCCTTACAGTGTGGCCTGGCGTCCCCAGAGTGACTTCCTGTGTGGGGTGAACTTGGTGCAGCACCTGGTGCTGTTCTCTGCCCACATGGAAGGCCCAGCAGGGAGCCGTGTGCCAGCTTGGGATGGCTTCTACAAATCAGGACAAGCAGAGCACAGCTGCTACTGATTTGGGGGTGCTTTTTAACCCTGGGTCTTCTTTAGTTCTGTGCATAGAAGTTCCCTAACTTATATTGGCCCCAGTGACCTGATTCAGTCCGCATTTGCTTATGCCCCAGATATACAATCA
Source organism: Tokudaia tokunoshimensis (assembly GCA_036184795.1). Classification (NCBI taxonomy): domain Eukaryota; kingdom Metazoa; phylum Chordata; class Mammalia; order Rodentia; family Muridae; genus Tokudaia; species Tokudaia tokunoshimensis. The sequence continues at coordinate 57,623,232 of BTHU01000019.1, forward strand.
TCTAGGGCCACAGCCAGGAAAGTTCCCAACCTGTCATTGAGCACCTTGTAGGTCTATTGCTTTCCTGTTTTAAAAGAAAACTTATTTATTTGGTCTATTATTATTATTAATTTTAATATTATTATTATTATTTTGCCAACACTTCATAGCCTAGCTATGCTCGCAGCTCACTGTGTAGCTCTGGCTGGCCTTGAACTTGTAGCAATTCTGTTGCCTTGGGCATTGGCTGTGAACCTCTATGCCTGGCTTGTATGTTTAAGCATATAGAGGAGAAGCACATAGAGGTCGCATTAGTGGCTTCATGAGTGCTCATGTTGACAAGCTGTTAGTGTGATGTCTCATGTCATCACCTCTTAGGAAGGTATTGAAGATTGGTTGGATCCCCACTACCACCATCCCCATCACCACCGCACACACTTTACAGTTGGCCAATGCCAGGAGAGTGGATGAAGTTACCTTAAGTTTTCTGTAGCCCAGGGAAGGGAGTCCAAGGCAAACCTTTAACTATGTTTTCTGGCAGTGAGGTGAGCCCCCACTGTGGACTCCAAAACTCCCCCTTGTCCTGTCTGTGCCCGTTTTGTCGGATTTAATTTCTTTCTGTGCCATGTGCTGTCTAAACTGGAACATACCCATGATGCAAGTGAAAGAGACCAGTAGGCGGAAGGGGATGAAAGACTGGGGACTGAGAGGAGTGGCTGTCTTCATTCAGCATAATCAATATTCACTAATACAACTAGAAGAAATTCACATTGTTTCTACAGTCAAAGCCCCTGGTCACTTCATAGCCTCTATATTTAGGCTATCCATTTCATACTTAATTTTGTAAATTTTCCATTCCAGTTAAAGCTTTTTTTTTCTAGACAATTCTCTCCCTTAGACCTTTGTCAAGCTTATTTCTCTCTGTTGTGCCTACTTGAATGTGCACACACACATACAGCATACATATATGCAGAGGTGAGCCGGGGTCCCAATATAGCCCAGGTTGACCTTGAACTCCTCATCCTCCTGCCTCTGCCTTTTGAGTACAGGAATTTCAGGTTTCACACCTGTTTGCTTCAGTAGCAGCCCAGAGGATCTGCCCCACACATGTAGACCCAGAGCTCCCCCTGGTGGCCAGACTGAGAGTCACAGAGAACCCGTTGCCCATGTGAGACCAGAGAGATTCCTGAAATCTCCTGGGTCTACAGTTCTTCTCCAGGAAGGGGACAAGGGGTGGTTGGCACTTCCATGAAGGTGGAGCTTCCTGGAGTGACCTGGGCCAAGGGGCCAAGAGGGGATGGGGCAAAAGGAGCCATGAAGAAGAGGGCCTTACAACAAATGGGTAGCTCAGATCCTAAGGCTGAGCAAAGACATCCTGTGATTTTCATGAGTTGAAGGTCAATAGGAGGTAGGAAAGTTCTCACAGCTCCTGGCGAGCATAGAGACAGGAGTCCAGCATAGGTCTTACTTTCTAACATAAAAACCTGCATGCTCCAGAGAGTGACTTAGAACAGAAATTCTGAAAGATATCACAGAGAACTGTTCTCCAACCAGTGTGAGATGTCTGCATCTCTGTGGAAGACTTGGAAATCGTTTTCTTTTCCTGTCAGGGACTTGTCAGTGCTCCGTTCTGCTGCTGCTGCTACTTTCCTTCCGTCAGTGAAGTCCCATTTGCTGTTGGATAACTTCATGGGAAAGTCTTGAGTCGTCCATGATAAGAGGATATTTACCAAGCTTGGTTGTTCTCATGTTGAGTGAGTGTTAGTTCTTCAGAAAGTATTTTGTATTTTTTCTCAAATATTGATGAGGAAAATTGGATTTTATATACTAGAAAATTTCTGCAATTTTTTTTGAGCTGTTCAGTCATCATGACTATTTGCTGTGTTTCCTCTCTGTCCTTTGCTGCTCTGAGTCCCAAAGTTAACTTTGTAGCAATGCGTGAGCTTGGAATGGTAGAACTGATACTTACTGCAGTTTGGTGAAACCTTCTCACTTGCTACATTCAATTCATGGTGGGAAACAGAACTGAAGTGATACACTGATTTAGAAGCCCTCCCCTTGTCTCGCTGTGTGGGTCCTGTCCCCTCTCCCTACAGCAGTACAGTGTCAAGCAGAAGGCATGCAGGGAGCTCCCAGAGGGGCCCTGACACAGGAGCGTTTCCATGACCCGGTGACACAGATTGCAGCCTGCCTACAACTTTCCCAGCAGTATCACATTCCGGATATGGTCCTGCAGATGCCTCTCTGGCTAGGCTCAAGGGATTGAACTTGTGGAATTTTGGCTAAGTGCCATAGTCCCCCGTTGACTGTGGTCCCCCATAGATCAAGGTCCCCACATTGACCATGACCCTGCATGCCAAATCGCTTCCCGGTAACCACAGGCCCTGGGAGCTATGGACAAAAACTCATAGCTTTTATCTCTCAGTTATGCTCAGCCTTGCTTGGGAAGTGACATCTCAGGGAACCAGATGACAGCAGGACACAGCTGGCTCAGGATCATGTCCAGGACAGAGATTTTCCTGTTGCTGTTTAGTTTTGGGGCAGAGGCGTCAGCCAGGTGCTAATGGGGCTTCAAGGGCTTGTGCCAGGGACCTGGGCTGTATGCTTGGGACTTTCCAACATCGGAGGATTGTTCCCTGCGTGGGGTGCATTGTGCCGTTGTTAGTTATCTCGGAATCTTGTCTCTACTGTTGATGTGTGCCAAACACTAACTGAATAACTTCTTCAAAGAAGGTGTAGAGGATGGGTTGCACGCCTTAATTTGGGTTGGCCATCCGATTCCCTGTATTTTCTGTGAAAACCCGTGGAGATCCTCTTACCTAAGCTTTGTTCCAGGTGTGAGCAAACATTTTTTTCATGTTTTGTGGTTCCCTTGAAGAGCCACGATCCTATTGTTTAAAATGTAAAGAAAAAAAAAAACAGTGGAAGCTTCACTCGACAAGGGTTCCATGTTGGCCTCAGAACAGCTGCAACTTCACCCATCTAAAATTTTATGCTAAATTTCAGCCTGATATAATACATGCTAAAATTTTAAAAGATATATTTTTAGTTTTATTTTACATAGAAGTATGTTTTGCCTGCATGCACGTATGTACACTAATTTCTCGCCCAGTGTCCACAGAAGCCAGAACAGTGCACCTAATCTGAAATTCAAGTTACAGCTGGTTGTGAGCTACCAAATTGATTCTTGGAACCAACTCTGTGTCCTCTGCAAGAGCAGCCAGTGCTCTTAACTACTGAACCATCACTGCAGCTCCTTAGATAAACACTGCAGAGACAGAATTTTAACTCATCATTGAGAATAAAATCACTAAGAAGCCCAGGCTAGACTCAAACCAGAATCCATCCTCCTGCCTCAACTTCCCAAGTGCTTGGATTACAGAGTCACCACCCCTGGCCATCATGATTGCTTTTGATAATAGGATTCTTTTTGATGACAACTTATTTTAGGTACATTTTATGTTCCCTTAAGTTTTTGTACTTGGTAATTATTCCTTGAATTTAAAAATTCCCTACTTTTTCAACTTCACATGTTCTATTTGCTTCTAATTTGACTTTCTGGCTGAGACTCAAGGGACTTGAATCTTAAGCTCTTTTTACAGTGTTGTAAGAGGCAGGGGCATGATTGGGTATAACAAAGGGACCCTTTCTTTCCACATTTTACGGGATCTTTATGTGCTTGCTGTAGAAATACGATAAGCAAACATTTTAAGTTCCTCCAGCATGAAACTCTATTTCAAGCCTAATTTGGAATGGCTGATGTCAGCCCCGAGACGACTCTGTGACCTGTCTCCCTTCATATCCATAAACAATGGTATTTTGTTCCCTCTCTTCAAGTTCCTAGTTTCACCAGAGAACATAGCCATAATGGTGTTCCATAATGGTTGTATACAATCTTTTTTTTTTTTATAGATGCAGAATGAGTTTTAGAAGTCCATATATAGTTAAAATGACTTTAGGGGCTATAGATGATGAACTTTTTAATTATTCTTATTATTGATGCATACTATTGGCACATACTTATTAGGAAAAGCAGGATAATTTGACATCTGCATTTGGTGTGCCAGTCAGGTCAGATCCAGGCGGCCAACATTTCTGTCTCTTCAGTCATCTCTTGTTTCAGTGCTAAAAACCTACAGTCTCTTTCCTTCTCCCTCTCTCATCCCCCTCTCTCTGGCTCTCCATCCCTTCCTCCACTGCTGGAATCAGAATGCAGGGATCTAGAATCACATGCTAGGCAAACAGTCTGTACTGAGCTAGACCGTCAGGTCCTTGTCCTCACCTTGGCTTGCTCACCCTTGTGGTGAAAAGCCATGGTTGTGGTGGTCAGTTGTGGCTACTCCGTCCTTGGTGCCTGTAGCACACTGTGGGAACTGGATGACAGGGAGACCTTCCTCCCCCACTCTGCACTTGGCCTTGAGCTTAAGGGTGGTCACAGCTGGAATAGTGCCCACCGCAGCTGCAGCATCTGGTGTGGAAACTCCTGGCACTGACATGTCCGGCTCTCTGCTCTTCTTTCTTCCCTGGGGGAAAACTGTTAGAAGCAGGATGGAGCCATTTGGCTCCTGTGCCGTGTGCGCGACCATGTGCTGACTCATTGTATAGTTGTGGGGCGCTTGTCCCTTCTCTCCTTTCTGCCTCTGTTCTCATGGTAACGTTAGAGAGGGCACCGGGTATCCAATTATGAATGTGCAGTCTTTACTAGAAAAAAAATGGGAAAAATTAAAAAAAAATGAGGAATAGCAAAAAAGCTTGTGAAAGGAGAAGTCATTTCCCTCAGTTACTTGATTGCAAAACTCTTGGGAGATGTGATTGCTTAAGCCCTCCACTGACATTTGGGGAAGAATGTGTTCTTGTGGTGAAGGCTGGTCTGGGAATTCAGATTTCTTCCTTTCTGTTCCCAGGAGTGTGAGGGATCACCAGTGACATGTGATCAGTCAGCTCAGGGTGGGTGTTGAACTTTCTGTACAACATGAACATAAGAGGGTCCATTTCGCTGACTGACATCATGCTGTGGGTTTGTTTAATATGGGAACCAGCTTGCTCTAGTGACCTAGATAAGGGAGGGACCTAGGGTGGGCTGACTTCATTTCTAATTCTAGTTCAGAGCTGAGTCAGGGAAAATCTGGTAGGAATCAGGTCATCTGGCTCCCGTCCCCGCCGCATTCGTTCCATGATTGCCTTATCTCTGCTGGTCTTCTGGAGATACTGCCAATATCAATGAAGTACTAAAAATACTCCGCAGACACGCTAGAAAGTTCTCCGCTGATGTTTCCGTTCTCGAGTCCTCTCCAGCTCGGGTTGGGTTTATTTGAGGATTTGCAATTTGATTTTTATTTTATGTTTTTAATTTTTTTTGGGGGGGGGCATCTGTTCAGAATTCAGTCATCCTCTATTTTGACTACATCCAAAAACCCTTCGCAACAGCACTTTTGATGGTAGCCGTTCCCGAAGTTCCACAGTACCATTACCGTGACAGGCTAAGTAAGGGTGAATGTATCTGTTTCACTCTGCATTTGGAAAAATCGTGATCGGGATGTCCTTCCTCAGCACTCACTGGGCATCTTTGGGGGCTCAGAGTGGGCTTGAATCCGCTCCTTCGAGTAGCATTCATCGTTGCTGACCCAGGGTTGTAGGAATTTACCAAGTCCCCTCTCCTTTTGTCTCTATAAAGACCCAGAGGATTGGTGAGACCCTGCAGCAGAGGGAAGCAGGGCTTTGGATGTGCTCCCTTGTCTCGTTTTGATGACGTCATGGTGGAGACCTTTTAAGCGACTTGTGGCCTGTGAAATGCTACTTGAGGGGGTGGAGAGTGGTAAATAGGATCCTAGTCAGGTCATTTTCCTTTGACTTTGTACGAATGAAGCTTAGAGAAGACCCTCGAGTTTTATGCAATTCTGTCGGCCTACTCCAGAGTGCCTCATGCTTTGAAGTGGAAGTTACCTACACAGTAAAGATAAACTGTGTTTATAGTTTTTTTATTTGTACTGATAATCAAAGTATGCCAGTCTCTAAAACATCACTCTATCAGACCCTTACTTCCCTTTTGCTGCTACAGGATATACAATATTTCTAGGTTCAAAGGTTGGTGTCCCTTTCCTGTGTGTTCCCACCTTACTTGTATTTTTTTTCTTTCTGTTCAGTCTTGACCACATATTCTGACATCCAACCCCTGCTTCCCAGCCTTTCTCCAGCCCATATTGCCTAGTATTCTGGTTCCTTTTGTCTCTGCCCATATTTATTTTGCATTTATCTTTGGAAGGTCAGCCTAAGGTCTAGAGCAGCACATTTTTCCCCCTCTTTCAACTTTCTCTGGTCTTTGTTCTTTCCCGTGTATTACAGCCCTTGTCAAACATTTATACCATGAATAATAGTTCTTATAAAAAATCATGGTTCTCATTTCTTTTCTGATTTGGGGCAGAGGTCACCAGTAAACTTTGATCTTTTCTTTGGGAAAAAAAAATTACTGTTGAAAGGAGAATGATCCAAGGCCACCGTCATGCTATTGATCATTTGTGTGCTGAGATCAGAGCTGTGACTCTGCTTATCAGTGCCTCCAAGGCTCTAAAAAGAGAGACACGGATGGGCTGCTCAGAATGTCATCTGTTGGGAACAAAAAGGTGCCAGAGATTATAATCAACTCAATAAAATAAAACTCAAGTTATTTTTTTTTATTTTATAGACTTTACATATTGTACAGCTCCTAGTATATACAAACCATTGTGTCAGGTGATAAATATTAGGAACCTAACATGGTACACCTGGAGAAGGCTTCATCGTCCATTCTCAGACACTCATTGCATACAATTACAGTGCTGGTTGGGACTTAGGAAGATTTATGCTTTAGTCTGTTTCCTTTGGCAGAACAGCCAATAGAATGAGCAGATGGGTGGGTGGGTGGATGGATGGATGGATGGATGGATGGATGATAAATGAGTGCACACATGAGTTGGTGGATGGCATGTTGGATATATGTATAGATGGATGAGTAGATGGGTGTGTGGGTGGATGGATATAGAAGAGGAGATAGATGGGTGGATGTGTGGACAGGTGGGTGGGTGTGTGGACAGGTGGGTGGGTGTGTGGACAGGTGGGTGGGTGGATACATGGATGGATGGATGGATGGATGGATGAATGCACACATGAAGTGGTGGATGGCATGTTGGATATATGTATAGATGGATGAGTAGATGGGTGTGTGGGTGGATGGATATAGAAGAGGAGATAGATGGGTAGGTGTGTGGACAGGTTGGAGGATGTGTGGACAGGTGGGTGGCTGTGTGGACAGGTGGATGTATGGACAGGTGGGTGGGTGGATACATGGATGGATGGATGGATGGATGAATGGATGGATGGATGGATGGATAGATGGGTGGAAGGATGGATTGGTAGGTAGGTGAGAAGAGATTTGTTCATACAATTGGCTCCTATGATTGGGAGGCTGAGGAGTTGTATCACATGACTCCTGAAAGCTGGTGACTTAAGGAATCTAAGGCTGGAAGCCTGAGAACCCGGGACTGCTGGCTAAATCAGTGAGTCTGAAGACTGGAGATCTGAACTTGTGATGTTTGGACTGAAGAAGATCGGTGTCAGCCCAGAAGGCTGCTAGAATTGCCCTCTGCTTTGTTATGGTTCTGTTAGCAACTCCGCTGTCAGATGTTTCAGCCTAAGTCACCCATAGGCAGGTCTCCCTCAGTCTGCCCTCTGATGGAGATGCTGTTCTTAGCACAACACCTTGCAGACACAGACAGAAGTCTTGCTTCACCAGAGTTTTGGACTCTACTTTGTCAAGTTAACACCCCAAACCACCCATCTCTGCTGATCCTTTTCCTTACCCTTGTCTGATCCGTGTGCTGTCCTGCAGGGAGAAAGAGGCTTCCCAGGTTTACAAGGTGTTATTGGATTTCCTGGGATGCAAGGACCTGAGGGGCCACATGGACCACCAGGACAAAAGGTAAAGCTTGACCGGAATGGAGGAAGGGTGAATTGCAGATGGCGCCCATCTTGTGACAGTGACCTGAGCCATCCTCACGGCATCTCTGTTCTGTTGTAGGGCGATGCTGGAGAACCTGGACTTCCTGGTACAAAAGGGACAAGAGTAAGTACAGAGTCTGATGACCCTGATGGAGGACCAGGGCGTCCAGAGTGGGGTGCAGCCTTCGCCCCAGGGCTCTCTTTCTCCTTTTCCTATGTGCCTTCCCTCCTGCCCCTCCTCACTGTCGTGGGCCATCACCCATCTTTCCTGTGAGCTGTTGATGCATGCAAGCGGAACTCTTGCCGTATGAGTTCGATTGCTCCCCTTTACTCCTCTTCAAGGGCCCCTTATAGACATTTAAATTTGGGAGAGCAGGGTAGCTAATTATCTGTCCCACATCACTAGAGAAGAAAGCATTGCTGAGGAGACATCGCCCGAGCCAAGCTCTCTGCTCTCTCTGCTTCATCCTTTGTAGAAAGTCCAAAGACGATGCTCTCTGAGGCTCATCAAGTACAGAAGCACACAACGGTGTTGTGAAGTGTTAGGGGGTGGGGCACCGGTGCCAGTGGAGACTCCCTGGCATTCCACATGGGCTCACGGGGCATTATTGTCACTCTCTGGATATAGTTGACCATGCTTCACTGTTTAGGAATTAGAAGACAAGGGCTCTCACCACAAATACATTCGAGTTTATCCCACAAACACTTCTTCATAAGCGTTGATAATTTTAATGTGAATTAAACATTAATTTTTAACTCAGATTCCACAAGAGATTCAATGGGGGCAACGGTATGTTGGGGTATTCACAGTCTTGATTTTGGAGGCAAGAAACAGTGAGCTTTTGACAGCAACAACAACAACACCAAAACCAAAAGACTTTAGGTCTCATCTTGAGTGGGAGTCTCCGTGGTTCCCTCCCAGAATGTTCTCTGTTCAGCACTCACTCACGTTCTAAGCTCCTTGAACTGGGAGGATGAAGAGACATAAGGCCCCCTGTAGTTGGCTGAAAGGCTTTCGTTCTATTTTTGCAGGGACCCCCTGGAGCAGCTGGCTATCCCGGGAATCCCGGACTTCCTGTATGTATACAAAATGCACACATCAATTTCATGAAATAGCTTTGCCACCCGGTGAGTTCCTATTTTGCTGACTTCTTCATTTGATTGATTGCAGGGTATTCCTGGCCAAGATGGTCCTCCAGGTCCTCCAGGTATCCCAGGATGCAACGGTACAAAGGTAAACTTAGACCCTCCCCTCCCTTGGGCATGTGTTTCTAGTTTCACACAGGACCAGTCACTGGGACTTTCCTTATCTGGAAGCTTGCTTTCTTTGATGGGGACTATGCAGTTTTTCACATTAAATATGTGACAAAGAGAACAGTTCCTTTCTACTTGTATGCTTTAGCCTAAAATTGCTCTTTTAAACATTTTTACCTGGAATTAATCACTGTATCCAAATAGAACCTGCCACTCCTTATCTCTGTTAATCTTGCTGGGAAGTGTGGCACTCCCTCAGTGAAGTGGCACTCAGGGTCTCCCCTGTGACAGGCCATACATGCTGCCACCGCTGCAGTTTCTCTGATGGGTGGGACAGTGATGTCTGCTGTGAAGTGTTGGGGTGAATTTGTGTGTGACATTTTCCATCTTTCCCAGGGAGAGAGAGGACCACTCGGTCCTCCCGGTTTGCCTGGATTCAGCGGGAATCCTGTGAGTAGATTATTTAAGTCGGATTTTCTCTGGCTATCCTCTCTCTCATCGTTTTGGACTCATGCCTTACTACTGCTAATATTTTTGGAGAAGCAAAACTTACAGCTAAATTTCTTTTCTAGGGACCACCGGGGTTACCAGGGATGAAGGTATGCTTAATTTAAATTCTGTTTTAATACCCTGGGGTTCCTCATAGGAAATTAATTGAAAACACCCGAAACAAATGACCTAAACTCTGTTCCATGAGAAGGCTGTGTAAATCACATGGGGAGACTTAGTTTTCCGAGCCTTGTGTGTGTATCTCCCACGAGGAATTCAGGGTGTGAGTTTGGCATAGAACACTGGGGTAGTTCATTGGCCGGCCAGCCTGACTGACCCACTTGGTGAGCTCTGGGCCAGTGGAAGAAATAAGAAAAATTAACCAACTAACCAACCAACCAACCAAATCCCAAACTAGATGGTGCTTGAAGAACAACTTCCAAAGTTGTCCTGTGTCCCTATTCTCGCACCCTTCCATTCTAAATCCTAGCCTGGGGCCAGTCCCACCCCGGTATTGAGCGGGTTCCATTTTTTTCTACATGTCTATCAATATTTTGCATCTTTTTCTCCTTTTTCGTATCCCCTAGGGAGATCCTGGTGAAATTCTGGGCCACGTTCCTGGAACACTGCTGAAAGGGGAGAGAGGATTTCCTGGTATCCCCGGGATGCCGGTAAGCCATGTGGCTTCCACCTTCGAGTCACTTCCTGGAGGCCTGCAGTATGCTAATCCTTTCTCTTCTCATCCAATCATAGGGCTCACCAGGTTTACCAGGAGTCCAGGGACCTGTGGGTCCTCCGGGATTTACTGGACCACCGGTGAGTTTTGAGGATAGTCCCATGGAAAAGAGATGTGGGAAAAAGAATGCTTTATACAGTGGACCCTCAAGACATCCTGGGATATATCGCCTCTCTGTGTGTCAGGGCTACCTAGGTATCAATGTGTGGAACCACTGTGGAAGCTGGACTGACGGTCACCAGGGTGGGCTCTGCCCTTTGTGCAGAAGAGATAGACTGTAGAGGCAGAGGTGTGTCAGAATTTAAGGGTCAGTTGGGAGCCAGGTGAAGACAGGGGCAGACTCTGAGGGGGACTGGGCACCTGGAGGAGGTACTAAGAGGAAGCCCCACCCCTGGCCTCTGTACAGCTGACCATCTTTGTAGAGGGAGAAAGACGTCTCCTCACTCCCTCATTTGACAGCATTGCACAGTTAGTGTTAAAAGACTTGTTAACTAAGAGTTAAGTGTGCAAGGAATGGGCAGAGGTGGCTGAGTTCATGGCCTGCGCACAGCTCGCCTGAGTATCCTTTCAGAGAGCCTCAGGCGTGTACCTTAAGTTTAATCTTTTTCTTTTCTTTTTATATTGTTTTTCTCCACATGTGTAAACAGAATCCACTCACCTTCTTATGGTTCAATGGGCTTGTTTTTTTTATATTCCAGGATGGCTGGCTTTTCTTTTTGAAAAGGTGATTATGGGGTTCTGAAATTTTTCTTGCAAATGTGGGTTTTTTCTTTTTGGTGTCAGCACAATCTACTCTCGAGGTCTGAACTGTCAAAAATGGACAGTGCTGTTCTCCTGTGGGCAACTCCAGTCTGGAGCACAGGCTGATGCCCCCAGGCTAAGGACAGGCCGCAACCTTTGAGGGATTTCCACCCTCCTCATAATTATCCTGACTCGTAACTGGCTATTCTCAAAGCTTGATAGGTGTATGTCATACACATCATCCTGCCAACAACAGAGTTCAGAGTATATCAGACTTCGCTAGGACACAATTCTGGAAGGATACAGTTCACAAGGAAGAAAGGTTCATCTTGGCTCACAGTTTCAGGGGGTTGATCCACATGACCCTAGGTCCTGTGGTTTGTGAGGCTGTGGGGAGGTAGACCATTGTGGTGGGGAACATGAGGTTTAGTTGAGACATACAGAGAATGAGGGGGGAGTATAGGAGGACAAGATGCCTCCTTCAAAGGAACAGCCCTAGTGACATCCTCCAAACACTTCTCTCCCCCTCCCCCACCTGCTTAACCAGTGTCAAGAACTCACCAATGGTTAGGCACCCTGGTGATGCAGTCACCAGCAGCAGCTGGGGACCAAGCCTTCCACAAAAGCCTGTGTGTGTGTGTGTGTGTGTGTGTGTGTGTGTGTGTGTGTGTGTGTGTGCAGGGATGATCTTCCAGATCACAGCTGGTCGGTTTTGAATATTATTTAATTAAAATGTTCTCTCTTACAGGGTCCTCCAGGCCCTCCTGGACCTCCTGGAGAAAAGGTAAAGATATTTTTTCATCGATTGCTCTCAGCCTTATTATTAGGACTGTAGTGAGATTCCATAATATCTTCAGAGCCTCATCCTTACCCACATATGGTACTACCTGTCAGTATTAAGTGTCTATATATTGTCTGCCCATCTCTCTCTATTGATTGTCATCTGTCAGTCATTTTCGTATTATCTATCAACCACCTACCATCATTCTCATCACTATCATGATGATGGTGACGTCATTATTATCACCACCACCACCACCACCACCATCATCATCATCATCATCATCACCATCATCATCCATCTTTGAGGCCCTCCACTCTTATCCACTCATGCCTTAGTTATTACCTTGCATTCATTGGTCATTCCCTTACTGACCTGAACCCAGAGTTTTAAACTCTTACATCAATGAAATTCTTTGTTATAATATTTGCAAAAAAAGAATCTTTGAGCAGTCATTGCATCCAGCATGGCTTTTCTTGCAAAGCCATGGTGCTTGAAGGATGAAACTGCTGCTCGAAGCCAAACCTCTTGCCTCATCTGAGTGGGGCTTTAGGATGGCTGACCAAGGTGATAGCCTTAATAACAAAGAGTAATTTGTAACCAACAGGGGCAGATGGGCTCCAGCTTCCAAGGACCAAAAGGTGACAAGGTGAGTGAGAAGCCATTGTGTGTCCTCTGCGTGCTTTTGGGTTAGGTGGAAACATTGCAGCTGAAGTACTAGGAGTACAGAGTTTGTTCCAATGGCCAAAAAGTGAGGTGGCCGATCGTGTCGCCCAGTGACACAAGACCATCAGTTCCCTTATCTGTACACGGAGCTCAAGCGATCCATCAGATCGCAAATTTGCTTCAAAAGAGTGAAATTTAGGTTGGTGTCCTTGTTGCATATTCTGTTAAACCCAACCATGATGGCAGCCATTGAGAGGAGGCATGATGTAGGGCACAGTTAGTTCTTTCTTGGGGACCAGGAGGCACCAAGGATATGTATCTTGGCACAACAGGGGTGGGGTGATGAAGACTGAACAAACATCTTTTTCTTGGCAAGAATGCCAAGCAGTGAACACCTGGTCCCCTGCTGTTCTCAGTAGTAGTGTCCCTGGGTAAGATAGGACAAAGGGGCCTTATCACAACTGTTGCCTGTCTTGGGGTGCACAAGTTGGTGTGAGCAGCTGCTACTAGTGGGTACCAGATACGGTGGGTCTGGACAGAGCCTGGGCTCTGCTTTTTACTGTTGGAGTCTTTGGCACTCACACACCTTTGGCTGCCTTTCCTTCCAAATGTGCCCAGCTGTTAGGCTGTTTGAGTAAGAGAAGCCTGGTGATTCTCTGATTTTTTTTTTTTTTTTTGGCTCGCCTAAAATATCCCCTTTGCTGCCAAGCTCCTATCAGCTGGTGTGTGTTCTCACTGTGTTCCCACTAATACAGTGGTGTCGCTGTGTGCAGGTGCATGCACAGGTGGGCCCTGCAGTTGTTCAGGCTTCTAAGCTTGGGAAGCACATTTCTCTGGTTGTAGACACCCCCTGGCCCATTTTCCTGCAGAAGCCAAGGCTTTGCTCTGGGACAATAATGTGCTAGCATTTAACTTCCGACTTTACTGTCCTACCCCAGTTTTTGTTCTATTTTTCATACCTAACTAACCTCCACATTTTACAGGGAGAGCAAGGGGTCAGTGGTCCCCCGGGAGTACCTGGACAGGCGCAAGTTAAGGAAAATGGAGACTTTGCCCCAACAAGAGAAAAGGTTAGTCTGGGCTCTGTTTGGTGGATGTCTGCTTTCTAAGTTTGGACAAATCCAGAGGGGCAAATAGAAGCTGGATTGAAATTCCGATTCTCTAGTCATAATCAATCTTGCCTTGGGAAGTCACCTTGGTTTATAGATGTTCTTTGAGGGCAGTAATGGGTGTTCTGGGCTGGCTTGGGATGTGACTATTCTGTCCTGATTCACCTAACAAAGGACTTCTTAAATAAGCCTGGCACTCAGTAGAAGTTGTATAGCTAGGAGGGGTTCAGATTATGTGTCAAAGGATGCCATGGTCCATTCTTTCACCAAGGCCATATTAGACTGTAGCCCAAACCATACTAGGAAGGGATTATTGGAGTTCTGTTTGCATCTTTTGTAATATGAGTGAAAAAAGTGGGGTTTTTTTTTTTGCAATCATGTGCATATATGTGTCTCTACATAAGTTTGTGCATGTGTGTACAGGTGCTAACAGAGGCCAGAGCATTGCCTCTTCCAGAGCTAAAGTTACAGGGAGCTGTGAGCAGCTCAGTGTGGTGCTGGGGACTAAACTCAGGTCTTTTGCAAGAGTACTCTGTGCTTTTAATGGCCGAGACGTCTTTGCAGCCTGGATTTTAAAAAGAGTGTTCAATGTAACATCTGAAAAACAGATCCAGACATGGTAGTGTACCCTTGTAATCCTGACATGCCATGATGAATGCAGGAGGATTGCCACAAGTTCTGGGTTACGTACCAGAGTTTCATGAAAAGATCCCATCTCAAAAAAAAAAAAAAAAAAAAAGAAAGAAAGAAAGAAAGAAAAAGAGAAAGGAAGGAAAAAGAAACAAAAGCAACAAAGTGTGTTGTGGCCATTAGGTGGGTGATGTAGCCATTAGGTGGGTGATGTAGCCTTTAGGTGGGTGATGTAACCATTAGGTGGGTGATGTAGCCTTTAGGTGGGTGATGTAACCATTAGGTGGGTGATGTAGCCTTTAGGTGGGTGATGTAGCCATTAGGTGGGTAATGTAGCCATTAAATGGTACTGATGTGTTTCTCTTCAACCCCTCCATTCTTTTAGGGCCAGAAAGGGGAACCCGGATTCCCGGTAAGCATTCTGGTCCTCTTTGCCATTATTATTTTGATGCGAAGGATGACACATTATGGTACTGGTATATCCTACCAAAGCCAGTGTGTGTCTGGCTTTAGGCTGTATTTGCATATATCAATGAGTCTAACTCCTTCTCCTCTTGTCTCTCAAGGGAGTTCCAGGATATGGAGAGAAAGGTGAACCTGGCAAGCAAGGGCCTCGGGTAAGTGCTCCCTAGATCTCTCCACAAGTGCTCCCTAGATCTCTCCATAAGTGCTCCCTAAATCTCTCCACTCCTCATTGAGAAACACTCCCCTGGAATCCCCACACTCACAGAAGTGAACGGAAGGACAGATGCATCTATATCATTATCTACAGTGTTTTCTAATTTCTTCCTTGGACCCCACTGAGCCTGCTAGGAAGGAGCTTTTGGAGAAGTTACCCCCTGTTCTGTTCCCTGGGTCATCTATTTTCTTGTGTGGTCAGAGCAGGTGTTTGGCTGTTTTTGCTGCTCTTCCTGACACCAGACTTGAACCCCTGCCTCCTCCCATGCCAGGCTAGTGTGTGGCTGGGCCCCCTGTCTGGACAGCAGCAGTAGGACATCTGCCTAGCTACCCGTTATCCGGAATATCTGGTGATTCCCCAAAGTCACGAGTGGAAAGCCCTTACCTATCAGCCTCGGTGTTCCACTGCCAATGACAAAATAATCCCTTGGTACCTAAGACCTTGGTACCTCTGTAGCCCTGTGGGCTCTGCTCTTCAGAAACTGGGCCATCTTCTTCCTCAGGAAGCTAGCAACGCATGTGGCCCTCTTCCCTGCCTATCTATAATGTGAAACACTCATGTCTGCCTCTTTATTGTACAGGGAAAACCTGGGAAAGACGGTGAAAAGGGAGAAAAGGGGAGCCCGGTAAGTCTCTTCCGCCGCGGTTTCTCAGTGGACAAGGGCCACTCTCCTCTCCCTGACCATCCTGTATCTTCCTTGCTTTTAGGGCTTTCCTGGTGATTCCGGGTACCCAGGTCTCCCAGGCCGGCAGGGCCCTAAGGTGCGTGGTGATGTTTTGAGTTTTTACCTTTAATGGGTTGTTCTTAGGGGTTTGCTCATTTATTTTTCTAGAGTAAATAATTCTGAACCTGAGGGAAAAATATTTCTTCTCTGTATGGACTCGACAGTTTGTTGACTTTTCCACAGTTGATGAGTTATTAGAAAGAAGATGATCACATGACCTGCTTGGTCAAGCATCTGTTGGGTTTTTTTTTGTTTGTTTTGCTTTTTTGTTTTTTGGGGTTTTTTTTGGTAGAGATTAATTTTTCCCGATTATAAAGTAGGAGAAAATGCAGAAGTATAAGAAAAGAAAGAATGGTCAAATTTTCTGCCTTCTGCTGTTCTTCTGAGGACACGTCCTGCCTAATTTTTTTTTCCTCTTCAGTTTAAAAAAATTACATTGATTGGTTGGCTGTGTGTAGGCACACGTGTGTCACATGTGGAGGTCTGGGGATAGCTGGTGAGAGTCCCTTCTCTCCTTCCCTAGTGTGGGTCCTCGGGAGTGAACTCGGGACCTGGAACTTGGCGTGAAGCACTTTTACCCACAGAACCACATCTTGCCTTTTAAGATCACTAATGCTTTGTAAATAAAACAAGGAGGCTCTGATTTGTGTGGACATCTATAAGTTAGTCATATGGAGATATTTCTAACATCCATGCCTTCTGCTGACTGGCTGGGTTCTAGATAATTTTAGAGTTGCTTGAGCATCGAGTTCATATTGGGACTTTCAGTGTAAATCCAGACATTAAAAACCCCAAGGAGATACCTTCAGGAGTCAGAGCTAGAAACTGCGCTTCCTAGCAATTTAAGAAGAATACTCTGCCTCTACAAGGCTCTCTAACGGTCCCTCCAGAAGGCTGTCACACAGGGCAAACACTTGTCTCTTCAGGCTTCCGTTGAGGTGTTGTAGACATTTTTATTTCCATGCTACCTTCATGTGATGCAGATGAAATGTTCCTTTTTTTGTTTGTTTGTTTGTTTGTTTGTTTGTGATGACCACAGAGTAGCAGACCCAGTCCCAGAGGGAGGGATTGAGAGAATGTAACAATTTGGGGACTGTGTAGAAACAATTTCTATTTTACCAGGAAATTCCTGGCCGGTTTTCTGCATGATCATCTATGTCGTAAGGCAGCAAATAACTAACTAACTGTACATGTCCCTTGCAGGGAGAGAAGGGTGAAGCTGGACTTCCAGGCCCCCCTGGAACTGTAAGTAATGAGCGTGGTTGAGAGGGGACACTCTGCAGCTGCCCCCCGGGTGATGCTCTCATCTGAAGTGGGTGCCTGCCCTAGGAAGCAATTAATAACTTGCTCTGATTTTAACAATTAGACCTTTATAGTTTTTACATATCCTCAAGCCTCAGGAAACAAAAAATCTTTGCACACGGATAACCTAGCAACGTATTTTGAAACCTGGATTTTGTGGTTTTTTTGTTTTTGTTTTTGGGTTTTTTTTTTGTTTTTGTTTTTTTTGTAATTGTCCATCAGGGAAAAATTTAGTAAGAGGAGTGTATCGACCATTGTCTGTTCTAGCAAAATAACATTTCTTGTCCAAGTAACGTTCATGTACACATGGACCTGCTACTGTTTCAGTTCTTCTCTTCCAAATTGGTTATGAAACAGTGGGCATCCTGTCTTGTTTGCTCTGGGTGACGTGGGTATGGGTGTGTGCCACTCACTGTGTGGGTGATAGCTTGGGGGGGCCAGAGTGATGGTTCCAGGGGCTACATTTCAGCAACAGGACTACTAACCTCTGGATGCCTTGATGTGCCCAGCACGACTGCGGCTCTCCTCTCTTCCGTGACTCACCTCAGGGGAGGCGGGTTCTCGTCTCTCCTCAGTCCCACCAGCACACTCTTATTTAGTTAGTTTTAAATTTATTTATTTTTTTAATCGACAAATAGAATTTACATATACTTGGAATGCGCAGTGGATTTTTTTTGATGTATGTCCATGTCGTAGAATGGCCTAATCAAAGCTACTTAACAGCATTTAAAACAGCATCCCCTCATTATTGATACAGAGGGATATTGTAACGAAAGCGTGTTGAGGCTTGACTATGCCGTTTTCCTTGTACTCTGGTCATTCAGAATCATGGCGAGCCAGGTTTCTGTCTCAGTGAGGCTGGCAGTACCTCCTTCCTGGTCTTTGTCCCTGTGATTTTTCAGGAAGTGCCCTTTTGACTTTTAAAGAAAGAAGATGCATTAAATATACTCCAATAAAAGGAGAAACATAGTGTGTGTTCCTGCCCTGCACATTGTAAGAAACTGAAGGGCGTTCCTCTGTTGTCCTGTGAAGCAAGCTGGGCCTGCCGTGCATCTGCACATTGTAGACTAGGCTTTAGTTGACTGAGTAAGACCATTGCTGCTGCTAGGGAAATCATAGGCATGAGGTTGAACTGCCTGATTCAACACTGAGTCGTGCTTGGTACTTGGTATTCATTCTGTAGCTCTCCAGGCCTTTCCCCTGCTCCCTGCACATCTTTGCATCCATATCCCTTGAGGTAATACAACATACATGACGTATGCTAACAGCTACTCCCATACCAGCCTGACCTGTGCTTTAATGCAGGTGGTAGGCACCAGACCTTTGGGAGAGAAAGGAGAGCGAGGCTACCCTGGAGCACCAGGGTTAAGAGGAGAGCCCGGCCCTAAAGGTAGGCTGAAGCTTGCTTGTTTTCCTCCCCCTTGGCTCCCTCTCCTCTCCTTTGTTCCTCCCACCTTTTCTTCTCTGTCTTTGGAAGCCTAAATGGCAGTCAAGCTGTTCTTTCTAGCTCCCAGCCTCACTGTTATGTGGTACCCAGGAGTTCTTCTCCTCTGTGGCTTCCTGAAGATGGTGTCTCCACAGGGATATTGTGGGCTCTGCTTCTGTCTTCCCAGCCTAGACTGTGGGTGCCTTTGAGTAGCCCTGGGCAGACTGTGGTGCAGAAACAGAAGGTGTCCATACATGAGTGACTTCGCCTCACTTTGTCCAATTCTCTCCTCTCCTTTCAAGGTTTCCCTGGAACACCAGGCCAACCAGGCCCTCCAGGTGAGAGCCCTTATTTCTTGTAGAATGTTGCACGTTCTGTGTGGTTTCTAGACCCATGTGTTTGTCACACACACACTGGGTATGTTCATAAGACAGGCTGCAGGTTTCCACCTGTCTCTCTAGTTTATCAAAATTCAGTGTGCCCTGGTGTGTCTACTGTATGCTGTATAGGCACAAGTTAGCACGCCATTCCTCCATGTGTAGGTATATGTGCAGACAGTGGAACCTTGTTTCCCAGGGGACACTGACTTGCCTACTGAACTTGTCCACTGGGTGAACATCTTGTTCTTGGCTCTGCCAGAGTTCTTCCAGTTGTTGAGCTGTGGTTCTCTCCAAGATGGGTGATGACATGGCATCCCATTGCCTTCCTCCATCAGTCTGATTTATATTTGGTCTGAGACTTTTAGAGTACTCCTGCCTTTCCTGGGGTCTTCATGTGTCTGTTCCTTCCCAGGTCAGCAGGACTGGCTATGTGTGGCTCCCCAAGCTGCACTGCTCAGGGTCCCCACCATTAGCCTTCTGGGCTATATCAAGTCACCTTGTGTGAACCCTTTGCACCTTAGCGTACAGAGGGATGGAAATGGACTCTGCATTTTCAGACCTTCCACATTGTGCTTGAGCCTTGCCAGGCTGCATTGTGCTGATCTAGAGTACATCCTCACTGAGGAGCCTAGTAGGCCTTTTACCCTGGATAGAGTGTAGGTTTCTGCACAGTTGTCCCGCTCACTGCCTTCAGGATATTTACACGAGCTCCTGTGCTGGTGCAGGGTTTGCTATTCCAGGCCAGACTGGTGCTCCAGGCTTCCCAGGTGAAAGAGGAGAAAAAGGTGATCAAGGAGTTCCAGGCGTGTCTTTACCAGGACCAAGTGGAAGAGATGGAGCCCCAGGGCCTCCCGGCCCTCCTGGCCCCCCTGGGCAGCCAGGCCACACAAGTAAGTGCCATGAATTTCCCCTGGGCTGCCAGGAGCCCAGGGCAGAGCTGGGTGGGTTCCGTGACTGCTGTTAGAAGCAATGGTGTGAAGACTTGGTCCTCCCAGCACTGGTTACTTAGTAATCTTTTGCTTGAGTAATTTTACAAAGTTAACTATGTTACTAAATATAATCACTAACAACCGAATAGGCTTAAAGGGAACACATTAACCAGCTCTAAGTCTCCTGGCATCTGAGGTTAAAGGTTAGCAGGTTGATTTGTTTAACCTTGATTGACAGCTGAATTTCATGTAGCGTGGCAGTGCATAATGCTACTTAGGGTACACATGGGAACAGATCACACTATAATATACCCTGACATAATGTAGTCTAGCTGGAGAATCACATGGAGCTTTCCTCTATCAGCTTTCAAGAAAAGCTGAGCGTGAAGTATAAGCTTGTGACTGGCTTATTGTGATGCTGTGATCTCATTTCAATAATTTTAAGAAAGTTCCAGAAGGCTTGTCAGCCAGGTCAATGGAAGCATATCAAGGCAGGGTGTTGGGTGCTTCTGGGCTAAAACCGGTAAGAAGAGCTGGAGGGATTATTTGCAGTAGGAACCCGCTCTGAGGCTGATCACCGTTGTGGGCTGTAAAGCTTGAGAAGCAGTAGGAAACCCCCCCCCCCCATGTGTGGCTGATCACCAAAGATTTATGAGTGTGGAGCTCTGGTGATGTTGATTCCAAGAACTCAAGCTCATCTTCATGAGTGGGAAGGAAGTTCCCAGGATGAGGCTGGCAAGGAAGACATAAAGGCTGGGGGGGGGCGGTGATTGAGTCCAGATAGGCAGCCGGCTCCCTTGGGAAAGGATTAGTGTGAATTCCTGGGCAGAGAACAGATTGTATGTGGCTTTATGGAACTTCCTTCTCTTTTGACTTTTGAGATGTGGAAAATGAGGATGAGGTCCGGCCATCCCAGAGACATTCCCAGAGCTTCCTGCTGTTCTCTAAGCTGCTTTTGTTTTGCAAGTTAAAAATTCACAGGAGAAATGAATTTCTAAAAAGTTCAAGTCAGCCTAATATATCTTAGTTTTATAATCACGGGTTAGATCAGGGAGAGTAAGAATGCCTGGTTATGTCTTATGGGTTTTAACAATTACTTTCAGATGGCATTGTGGAGTGTCAACCTGGACCACCTGGGGACCAGGGGCCTCCTGGGACTCCAGGACAGCCAGGTTTGACAGGTGAAGTTGGGCAGAAAGGTAAGAGACTTTAATTTAACTTTTTGAAAAGAGGGAGCTGGGCTTGCCCTGCTCAGTTTCCCCACTGACTGGTTTAGGTGCTGTCAGGCTGTCACACTAGGCTGGGCGCAGGC
>BTHU01000019.1:57649342-57651842 GCA_036184795.1 Tokudaia tokunoshimensis
TTTTGTAGGGTCCACAAGGTTCCCCGGGGCTTATAGGCCAGCCTGGAGCTAAGGGAGAGCCTGGAGAGATATTTTTTGACATGCGACTCAAAGGTGACAAAGGAGACCCAGGTTTTCCAGGACAGCCCGGTATACCAGGAAGAGCAGGAACTCCCGGCAGAGACGGCCACCCAGGACTCCCTGGACCCAAAGGCTCCCCGGTAGGTCCATTTGCAGAGCTGGAACATGTGTTTTACAAATGGGGAATCTGCAAAGAGTAGACAAGTGGATGCTTTGAGCCACAGACATGGAGTCTTAGCTCAGATGGTAGAAGCTCGTTTTGTGGCTCCTGAGCCAACATACATCAATGGAAGCAGGGGTTGGTGGTGTAGACTTGTATAATGGGCTACAGATGGCTGGGTCTGTTTGATGTCTTGGGACTGGATAGATGAGTTTCCCTATCCCTTATCCTCACGGGGAAACAAGTCTAAAGCTAAGGGTGCACCTATCATCATTTGAAGTCTGGGATCTTTGACCTCAAACTGTGACAACTACCCAGGGAGAAGAGTGCTGATGTCACTTGTTAACTCCAAGCTGACCCCAGTAGCTCCTGATGTGGTAAACAGTGTCACCTGGCTAGACTCTTGTCACTAGTTTGCTGTGGACGACGCAGGGTTGTCGTCTGACAGTCTTTTCTGTCTCTTGTCTCCTCAGGGTTCAATAGGGTTGAAGGGAGAGCGAGGTCCCCCTGGAGGAGTTGGCTTCCCTGGTAGTCGTGGAGACATCGGCCCTCCCGGACCCCCGGGAGTGGGGCCCATTGGTCCTGTTGGTGAAAAAGGACAAGCAGGCTTTCCTGGAGGCCCCGGGTCCCCAGGTCTTCCAGGTAAGACTTCAGAGCCTGAAAGGGCAACTTCAAGGTCACAGAAACAAGGACTCAGAGGTCCAGGGCACACAGTATTTCTCTTCTTCCCAGAAGAGGGACATGACTGAACCAGTCCTTCAGAGTTCTGTACCTCATTTTCCTCTGCGTTGGGTAGGTCAGCTCAGGCACAGAGATCAGCTAAGTCAGCCCCTCAGGTAGACGCAGGTGGCTATTTTTTTATTTTTATCCATTTTCTGTTCCTTTTGGTGTCTGCATTTTCTCAGCAGTATAATCTTCAATCTCCACTGACGCTTGGGCATCTTAAGCTGCAACATCTGGCAACATCTGGCTTGCTGTTTAATTCCTATCAGCTTAGGTCACTTTCTGACTGTCTTTTGGTGGTTTACGTGCCAAGCCCCAAGCAGAGCATTGATAAACATTGTGAGAGACTCAGCTCCTGCCCTCCTGTGCTCTCTAACAAGGTTTGTTAGAAATCTGCAACAAGGGTAACGGTTGCGTGACTCAGTGTGGCTGGATTAGGGGAGGTACACCCCCCCCACCTTGCATAAGTGGGCACTCCACAATGTGATTCCACCCTGACCTGAACAAGCCTGAGGGCTCCTGAGACAATCTTGAATGGTGAGGATAGAGGACAGAGGTGGCTTGCCACAGAGGAGGAAGTAATCGTGTGTACTGAGAAGGATTTAAACAGTTGTAAAGTTAATGAAGGACTTAGGGTGGTTAAAAACAGTGTGAAGGGACCCATGAGTAGAATTTCCAGCAAGAACTCGGCAGGCACAGTTACACCACGCCTCTGCACCCACAGCTCCAATGATGGTTTCCCTAGCCATGACTATAGCAAAGACTATATCAACTCCAGTCCTCATTAAGGACATTGTTCTCTCCTGGAATACAGTGTTATTCATGTTCAATGGCAGAGTCCTAGTGTGATGCTCTGAGCATCTCTTTTTGCCTCTCTCACCATTAGCACAGTCAGCAGATCTCTGTTGCTAACTATATTTTGTTAATGGAGGGCTGAGTGTCTCTTTTACCCCTCCCCTTGAAATCAGGGGACTACTGAGGAGCTTTAGGAAGACCAGAGAGAGAGGTGCCTCATGGTTCTGAATTTAAAATCAACAAGTTGAGAGTTCCCATGGCCTCTGAGATTTGTAGAAGCCGTGGAAGGAGTGAATTAGATTTGAGAGAAATCAGCAGGGGAGCTCCTCCTGCTAGATACAGGCACCATAAGAAGGAAGGGTGTAGAAGGAGGTGCTGCCAGCTCTGTTGACCATCTGTCCACATTCTGGAGAATTCCTTGCCCTCCAGACCCTGTGAGCTTCTGCATCAGGAAGCTGACCTTTGATCAGTAGAGCGGTATTTATGTGGCGACATGAAAGACTGGGTCCCAGGGCTTCGTGGAAAGCAGATGTGTGCCAGGGTCAGGCGGTTCTCACAGTCTGTGGCGAGAGGCAGACCAGCCATTCCTGGGGGGTCCCCTTATCTGGAGTTCCCATGGTGTGCTGAGGAGTTCCTGTGCACGTTGGGAGGAGCCCTGATTGTGAACAGCAGTGTCCTGACCTCTAGTGACTCTCTGGGGCTTAACTGGGAAGAGACGGGGCCTGAAAGTGGAGAGTTTTGTGTTACCCCAGGGCACTAGAG
>BTHU01000019.1:57656842-57706842 GCA_036184795.1 Tokudaia tokunoshimensis
AGCTTGTGTGGAGAAGATGAGAATGACAGTCTCTCCCTGCAAGAAATGTGGGCTCTCCATTTACATGAGGGGTGCCAGTCCTGAGTCGTCAGAGCTGTGTTAGAGCCTACTTCATGGGCGAGCCCAGATTTTTATTTCTTGTTATCTGAAATCGATCCAAAATCCTGTTCTTTAAAACAAAAAGCGGACTGTAAACATAAGACACAAAAGGGAAGTTGATGTCAGGATGCTGAAATCTTCCAGTCTGTAATTTGTTTATATTTGGGGTACACTTGAGAGTGACAGAGAACAGAGTTTGAGAAAGTCATCTGGGAAGGAGGCAAGAGGAGCTCATCTAAGAGCCCATGTGTTGCAATTGCGAACAGATAATGAACTTTAGAAGGTGGCTTCACAATGCCTCTCCCTTGTGACTCAGAATCTTGCCACCACGTCAGCTTTTGACATGTTTTAGTTCCTTCCCAACTTTGCAGGTACTGGCTGGAAAGAGTCCCCTCCAGATGGGGTGGGTCTGGATCTCACTGGGAACTTGCTTATCTTTCCTTCACAGGGGACCATGGCCTTCCGGGCTCCTCAGGACCGAGGGGCGACCCTGGCTTCAAAGGTGACAAAGGTGACGTTGGGCTTCCTGGCATGCCAGGATCCATGGAGCATGTGGACATGGGGAGCATGAAGGGACAGAAAGGAGATCAGGGAGAGAAAGGTGAGTGGAAGAGAGACCTCGGTGACCCGTGACAGGCAGGCCTCACTGGGGGAACCTGTTTTCCCATGAGTATCATATCATATACAATTTTCTACGACAATTGCTTCCTAAGCAGATATGGGAACTCACTATGGTTTTTTTGTGGCATACAGGACAAATCGGACCCACTGGTGATAAAGGTTCCCGAGGAGACCCTGGAACACCAGGAGTTCCTGGGAAGGATGGGCAGGCAGGGCATCCTGGACAGCCAGGTAGGTGTGGGCAGTATAGCCAGAGTCCTTGTCAAGGAACCTGCTTCTCGATGCTTTCTGCAGATGTTGACCTGTGGGATTTTTCTCTGTCATTCTAGGACCTAAAGGTGACCCAGGCCTTAGTGGAACACCAGGGTCCCCCGGACTCCCTGGACCCAAAGGATCGGTTGGAGGAATGGGCTTGCCAGGTAACCTGACTGTAGACTCCAAGTCTCTGTAACATGCACCATTGTGCACACAAGGCTGGTGGGATATGTGCAGGGTATCACTAGCAAGATGCAGGGGCCTGGTAGCCATGTCTCCAGTGTACAGTCTCTCATCTAGGGTGGATGACTTTTGGCTGGCACTGTAATCATAGCTAAAAATGAATAATGCACCCTGGCAAGTGAAGTATGAGCTACCCGTGGACAAGTGGATTAGCTGGGGAGGTGTTTCTCAGCACAGGTTGGGAAGTGATGGTCAAAACTGGAAGCCTGCCTTCCTGTCTCCTCTCAGGTCTTTTGTGAGGCATTCCAATTACTTGCTATGACATTCTAGGCTGCTGGTTGTATACCTGTGTGTGTCATAGATCCATTTATGGTGTGTGAAACTTCCCTCTGCCTCACAGTCCTCTGAGCTGATGGTATCATAAAGGTTCTCTATCAGTCATGTTGTGTTCTTCTCTCTGTGCAGTGATGGCCTTTCAAAGGCAGAGGGAGGGTTTCCCGGGGCGGCTCTGAGGACCTGTGGCTGGGTTGGTGGCACACGGATAGGCAGAGCGATTTGTGTTCGGCGTCAGCCATTAAGTTCAAGTTCTATTGTCTGTGTCACTAGGTTCGCCTGGAGAAAAAGGCGTGCCCGGCATCCCTGGCTCACAGGGTGTCCCCGGCTCACCTGGAGAGAAAGGAGCCAAGGGAGAGAAAGGGCAGTCAGGTCTGCCTGGCATTGGGATTCCCGGACGGCCTGGTGACAAGGTGATCATCTCCTGCCCCGTGGCAATGTCCCCGACACACTTACCCACTATCTCAGCACATTCATGAACTGTGATACAGCACTCCCTCCGACTGACTCAGTCATCTCCTCCTGCTCACTGCCTTCTCTTCCCAGGGAAAACTCTAGAAGCCCTCAGAGAGGTGAGGGCGACCCAATATCCCAGGGAGGAAGAAGAGGGGCAGGCAGACAGAGAGGAAGCATTGACAACTCTGTTTCCCAGACAGGGACTTTCTTTCTTTTCGGGAAAGCCCACCAAATGAGATCCTCCAATGCAATGGATCCTCATGGCATCTGTTACCTAGAAACCTGTTACCTAGAAAGTGCTTCCAGACCTCCAGCTGACATGACTGCTTCTTCCTCACAGGGAGACCAGGGGCTTGCAGGTTTCCCAGGCAGCCCCGGTGAGAAGGGAGAGAAAGGCAGTGCCGGAACCCCAGGGATGCCAGGGTCCCCAGGCCCGAGAGGTTCTCCAGGGAACATCGGACATCCAGGTACGGGGGCTGGGCAACCTCTGGCGGTGAGGTGCAGATGGGGAAAGCTCAGATGCACACAACTTCTAAACTTTCATCTTCTCTTTAGGAAACCCAGGTCTACCTGGAGAGAAAGGGGACAAAGGCCTCCCGGGACTAGATGGCGTTCCCGGCGTCAAAGGAGAAGCAGGTAGGGATGGACCCTTCGCTGGCACTTGGGTGGGCAGGTGAGGAGCACCCAGGTTTCGTGAGAGTTGGGGAGTATAGTTTCAGCCTCATGGGAGAATCCTTTGCCAGCTGGTTTTATCCCTCTACACTTTCAGATTCACAGAGTCTGTAAGGTGTTCGTGGTCTTGGGGAGGTGAAGCCAGCATCTCCAAGCGGCTTTTGTAGTGAGATGGGCATTTCAGATTCTTCCCTCCTTTCTCTGTGTAAGCATCGGGTGGAGGGGTCTATGCTCTTCCTAGACCCCTGTTGGAACGGATCAGAACTGACATCAGGGATACCAGGCTCATGCAGGGAAAAGCTCTTTATGATGTGGGAAAGGGGCCACTTCTCAGACATCACAGTGCTAAGAGGGTCCACGAGTGATTATATCTTTCTCTCCAAGGTCTCCCTGGGACTCCTGGCCCCACAGGCCCAGCTGGCCAGAAGGGAGAGCCCGGCAGTGATGGGATCCCGGGGTCGGCAGGAGAGAAGGGTGAACAAGGTGAGTCTTGTTCCTGATTCCCAGCTTCATGTTGTCTTCTCAGAGACCATGTGCGCCATGTTGGTTGAACCCAGAGGTCTCAGTGCTGAGTTCCTCACAGTTCTGAAAACATAGATGTGGACCGGAGGGATGGGCTTGGATCTGGGAGGGGTGCTTCATTTCCTCTTGAGGGTGGGTCCAGAGACACAGATGCAGGGTTGTCGGGGACAAATGTCTCCCTTGCTGTTTCCCCAGTGTTCATGGTGACAAACAGAACCAAACAGACAAGAGAATTCCTCTGTCCAGCATTTTCCCCAGTTTGGGAAGGAGTCCTAGTCTCCCAGGGTCTGGGGGTCTGGGGGTTACTGTTGCTTCCTGTGTCTGTTCCTGTTACTGATAGAAGAGCTGTTGTGTGGCAGGACTGCCTGTTGATGGCTATAGCCGTGACACACAATGTCTGCTGGTTTCCACACAGAAAGCATAACAAACGATGTTTATGATAAAGACTTAAAAGCTAGACACCAGGGGGCACTCTCAAGTCTACCAGTCATCAACAGGAGTTGGTAGCATCTGTCAGGCCCTTGCTGTGTTTACCTTCCACCCTAGTGCCCAAGGAGAGGTGAGATCTCTGACCTGCCTCTGTAGGAAATAAGCATCATTAGCACAGATCGTTTCTGCTCAGCACCTTAATGAGCCGAGCAGAAATGTCCTCAAGGAGTATGCGATGATAAGCCAGTTGCAGGGTTGGAGCTGGGTTCCCGGGTTCCCCGGGACTCCTTTTCAGGTACTCTAAGTGGTGTCAGGGCAGATGGGACATGGCCTCCTGCTGTCTCTGCGGCTGAGTAAGAGACATGTCTTTTCCTGTCTTCATCCTGTAGGTCTTCCAGGAAGAGGCTTCCCAGGCTTCCCAGGCACCAAAGGAGAGAAAGGTAACACTCTCAGCCTCACACCGTTGTGTCTGCTGGTGTGGCTATTCTAGGGGAACGAGAGCTGTCGTCCCTCCATGGGACTTGGCACGTCCCCCTTAGCAAGGCAGTGGCTGTGTCTAGCAACTGATAGACGTCCTATGATTATGTCATCTAATTCACGCTGGACATGATATGTGGTACCTGCCGATTACCATATGATGTTGTTATTGCCTAAGTTTTGAGTAACATGTCAACATGCACTCCCATCCCTTGTAATCTTAGTTTCCTTTTAATTAATTAATTAAACACCTATGCTTGAATGTGTATGTATATATAGGAGGTTGTGAGCTGCCATGGGGTACTGGGAACTGAACCTGTGTCCTCCGCAAGAGCAGTGAGTGCTCTCAACTGCTGAGCCATCTATCCATCCCTTACTTTATTATTTTTAAAAACAGCTTTAATGGGGGAGGGGCAACATTACCATGCGATATTCAGCATATATTTAAAATCTGCCGTTCTTCAAGTTTTGACTCATGTATGCATCCAGGGAAATAGTGCATTCTGGGTAGTGTCGTGGCTGTCACCCAACAGCTGCCCTGCTGTTTCTGATTCTCCATCTTATACCCTGAACCTCCAAGACCCCTCAAGCAAACACCCACGTCGATGTAGGAGCCACAATGATCTTGTATCTCCTACAAGTTCATGCAAACCTGGCTTCTTCCCACCGCAGATCTGGTTTACAGCCTTCTTGTTATTTCTATTGATAATTCGCTTGTGATAGCTAAGTAATGTTCTGTTACTTTTGCTTTGTCCACGCCTTGGGATGAGCCAACTCTTGGTTTTAGTAGTAAAGTTGCTTGAAGACTTCAAAGCACATATAAGACACACATGTAAGATCCCTGGCTGTCAGCACAGCATAGCATCTTGAAAGACTCTGCTCCTCTGGTCGCCATCATCTCTCTCTCTCCCGTGCAGGTTCCAAGGGTGAAGTAGGTTTCCCTGGGCTAGCAGGGAGTCCTGGAATTCCTGGAGCCAAAGGTGAACAAGGATTCATGGGTCCTCCTGGCCCTCAAGGACAACCGGGCTTACCTGGCACTCCTGGTCACCCTGTGGAGGGGCCCAAAGGAGACCGAGGACCTCAGGGTCAACCTGGCCTTCCAGGTAAGGGCTTTTGAGATATGCATGCTCAAGTAAACAGCTCAGAGCTGCACTTTGGACTCTGCTGAACGGGTCTTTGTGGTTTCCTTTCTGTTGAGGTATTAATTAGAGAGATGCATGAGAGCAGATTACAGAGAAAGGTGCAGCAGAAACATTATCTGGGGTTTTGCTTTAATCGGGGCAATGTTCTAATTCTTGCCACCCTGAGTTTGCCTCCTATGGTGGTGGTGGAGGACCCTGGACACTGTGGCCTCAGTAATTTGGAAGCCAAGACCGTGACATTTACATGAACACTGCAATGGTGCTGTATGCCCCCAACTTCATAACCATGTGGGCTTACTATTTACTTATTTTAGTGGTACTGGGGGTGGAACATAGGCTTTGTATATACTTTACTACTGAGTTACACACTCAGACATTTCATTACCATGGTTGTTTTAAGTCAGGGTCTCATGAAGTTGTCCCCACTGGCCTTGAATTCAGTAACTCTGTAGCTTGATACAAGTGAACTTGGTCTCCTGCTGCTTCAGTCTCTGGTATAGCTGGGGTGTCAGACCTGGGCCACCAGTGCCAGCAGACAGGCAGGTTGGGTACAGAGTCTGTTGTTGGCACTCTTCCTTGATTTCCGAGAGGCCTGTGTTGCTCTACAAGGTCACCGTGTTATGGTTGCTGACAGTTGATAGCAGTAGTGACTGTGCCATAGTGACACAGTTCACTACAGCACTAACCACCCTAACCCAGTATCTTTGGTTTTTTGCATTAGGACATCCGGGACCTATGGGCCCACCAGGGTTCCCAGGAATCAATGGGCCAAAAGGTGACAAGGGAAATCCAGGTTGGCCAGGAGCTCCTGGGGCTCCAGGCCCTAAGGGAGACCCAGGATTCCAAGGCATGCCGGTGAGTGGTTGAGTGTAGAATTGATTTTCAAAAGGAAGTTTTTTTGTCAAGAGTATTATATGTGTATGTGTTTATGTATATGTACATGTGTGTGATAGATACTGCCCAACCCCTAAAGCAATTTCTTCCTTTGGGAGCAGCACAGAAAAGTATTGCATGTGTTTTTAAAATCTATTTTGTAGGAGCCATTAAAAAAGGAAATGCTATTCTGCTGCAGATTATAGTTCAGTGCCCGGCTTTACAACCCAATGACAAGTTCAGTGCAAATATTCAGTGGCTTGGTAAAGAACAGTTCTGCACAGCCTGAGAATTGTCTTTTAGGATTGACAAAGGTTCAGGTGTATCACAAATGATGCCCTGGACCACTCTGCAGGGCATGAAGCTCATGAATCCCCAATAGTCTGTGTGTGTCTCTGTGCATCTGTGTGTGTATATGTGTATGTATATGTATATATATAGATGTATGTATATGTATATATGTATGTATGTATATATTATGTGTGTATATCTATAAATGTATGTGTGTGTATGTGTGTATATGTATATATATGTATGTATATATGTATATATGTATGCATATATATATTATGTGTATATGTCTGTATATGTATGTGTGTATATGTGTGTATATGTATGTATATATATTATGTGTGAATGTGTGTATATGTATGTATATGTATATATGTATGTATATATATTATGTGTGTATGTCTGTATATGTATGTGTGTATATGTGTATATATGTATATATGTATATATATTATGTATGTATATCTGTATATGTATGTGTGTATATGTGTGTGTATCTGTGTATTTGTACATGTGTGTGTTGGCGGTGTTCTTTAGCTTTGGTCTCCTGTAGTACCAGTAGAACCCTACTCTTAGGTAAAGCAGTTGTTTCTGGTTGCATACTTGGTTTTCCCACTACTGTACCTGAGGTTCTGGTTGGATTCTTGGCTCAGCCACCACCATGGTGAGAGTGTAGTTCTTATGCCTGCTTGTGGAAGTGAAACAGATCTGTTAGTGTAGACTCATCCTCTGTCCCTGCGTCTGCCTCTGTATCTGTCTGTCTCTCTCCTCCTCTTTCTGTCTTATGAACTTTGAGAGAGAATGTGAGCTGGGAGTTGGGACATGGCAGGGCAGTGGGTGGCCTTTGCTGGGGCGGAGCAGCACTCAGGGTTTTATTTGAGTTCTGCATGGGTTGTCCCTAAAACTCATCGGTAGCAGAGGCAGCACTGGGCACTGGTCCAAGGGCAGACGCTGGAGTCAGAACGATTCTGCAGAGATTCTTCTAAGTCTCCCTTTTGGGCAGTTCTAAGGATTGAGCCCGTGGCCCTAGGGGAATAGTCCACTGCTGCTTTTATTTCCGAACCTTCAAACTGTGAATGCTAGGAATATTTATGCGAACTGGTTCCACAAAGTTTGCAGTAATCATTCTAAGCCTCTCCCCACCCTTCATAACATGGGTACATCCCCACTATACATGGGGACTACTCATGAGTCCATTTTCATCTCCTTATTATGTATTACAATTTCCCAGCAATATGAGTACAGGCCATTTTTTAGTTATCCATGCAGTCTTGATCTCATTCATCAGCTACACTTCCTATTCCTGGTGCCAGTCACTGTCTGCCTCTCTGTCTACATGTTATATAAACACATGTGTATATTGACATACATACGATGGTACATGTTGAGTATGGTACTTGTCAAATCAGATAAGAATATCTATATAAGAAATAAAATGTTCTGCGTATGGCTATGCATGTTTGGAGAAAGGAACAATTACCATTGGAATGGTAATATACATTGCTATATTACAAAGAAAACTTGTCTTTATTCAGTGTTTTAAAATATTTTCTCCATGACTAAAATAATAATTCGGATGGGACATGTAGCTGATTCTAAGGAACAGTCACTGCCCTTTGATGATTAGGAGACCAGAAGGGTGGTATGGTCCTGATAGAATTGGGTTTGTTTCCATGGTAACTGCCCATGACATTCTGACTGTGTCATGGTATCGTGCTGGTCAGTGGAGTCAGCGGCTACGAGCTCAAAGGAACTACTGTGTATATGGACCAGTAAAGAGAGACCAGGGGACCAATGTTGCAATATCTCATGTTACATCATTTAAAGAATTGTATGACCCACATGAGCTCACAAACGCCTGTGCAGAACAGAGAAGTGCTTTTTGCCTGATAGGGCACTTAGGGTACCAACTGTGGGTGCCCAGAGCCATGTCCAGCTCACACTTCCTTTGGTATCTAGGGCATTGGCGGCTCTCCAGGGGTCACAGGTTCAAAGGGAGATATGGGACCGCCCGGAGTTCCAGGATTCCAAGGTAAGACAGTGAAGTCTAAGTCTGACAGCCTCGCTGTTGAGGGGATACTGTTTCAAAGGCTGCCTGAGCTCAGCAAGAGATAACGCTTCTATCTTCAAGTTAAAAGTGCAGCGGATTTCCCTGGTTTTTGTTGTTTTGTTTTTGAGATAAAATCTTGCTGTATGTCCTAGGCTGACCTCAAGCTTTTAGTAATCCTCATGCCTCAGCCCCCCGAGTGCTGAGATTACAACTATGTACTACTAACACCAGCTAAAAATGGCCTTGTTTGTGAAATCCCAGTCTGTGTGCACCTGCGGATGGCTGACTGAAGGTGTTCTGATTTTCTTAGTTAAGAACCACATGCGTCTCAGTCTTCTGAGTCTCACCAAGAAGTTATAGCTTTGGGCCACTTGATGGTTTGCCAGTGTAGTCAGCAAATGTGTCCTGGATGCTAGCAGCTCCCGCACATCATGGTTACTGCAGAGTTCTGCTCCACCTCATGGGTGAATAGACAGAGCACACGGTCTGCAGGTGTCTCTGGTCTGTCACACAAGCTGTGATCACAGACTCCATCATTGTCCCTGTCAAATAGTGGCTGCTTATAAAACGATGGCCTCTGACTCTACAAAGAAAAGCTTTGTGAGATACTTCCTTGAAGATATAACACATTTTTTTTCTTCCTTGAACATAAATGGGAATGTGTTCATTGCATGTGTATGCACACATGGTATATGTATGCATATGTGCCTGTCTACATGTGGGGATGCAACTGTGTGTATATTTTTGCATATATAGGTGCCTGTGTATATACGCTTTGTACATATGTATGCTTATGTATGCACCCCTATATACTTGCTTATGGTTGAAATCTCTATGCAAAGACAATGTCTCTTTTCCACCCAGGTCAGAAAGGTCTTCCTGGCCTGCAGGGAATAAAGGGAGATCAGGGAGATCAAGGTGTACCCGGCCCTAAAGGTAGGTGAATTGTTAATGCACCAGGCATTATTGATGATCTGGGCAGATGCAGAAGCTACCAGACACACAGGATTGGAGGGGTTGGTTTTTCAGATGTTAAATGAATGGAGAAAAAAAAGATGGTGACTAGGAACTCTTGTTGGAGTTTTTGGCATCAACCTGTCTTGATAGTCCAGTGTGTGGCTCAGCAAGTCCCGAGGAGAGGGGTCGGCCCAACTACCTCATGCTGGGGACCCAGCTTGTTGCACAGGCTTTGACCTCAGACCGACACCAGACACTTTGAGTTGGGACAGAACAAAATCTGCATTCGGCCGCTCATGCTGGCCTTGGATGGCATTTGCTGTGCCCAAAGGCTGTTTCAGGGGAAGGCGGGGTGGCCGAGGTTGGTTTCCAGAATGGAGTAGAGACCAGGATTGAGAGGTCAGGATTTTCGGCTTAAACAAGAAGGATGAGGTGCACATGGAGTGTGCTTGGGGAGGCTCTGTCGGGGTGTGTTTGCTGATGATACAGCCGCTGCCAAGGCTTTCTTTGATCACCCTGCTGGCAGTGAAGCTGATTCTACCTGTCATTCCCACAGGTCTCCAAGGTCCCCCTGGGCCCCCGGGTCCCTACGATGTCATCAAAGGAGATCCAGGACTCCCTGGTCCTGAGGGTCCCCCTGGCCTAAAAGGACTCCAAGGACCACCAGGTCCAAAAGGACAGCAAGGTGAGGCCTCGGGTTGTGTAGGTGCCTGGGTATGTGTGTGGGGTTTCCCATCACCTGTGTGTCTAAGCCCAGGGTCTGAACAGTGGTTGATTATGCAAACACATTTATATTTGAATGTGGATTTTGTTTAAAGTGTACCAGACATGATAAAGTTCTTGAAAGACCCCCCAACCCCCACTCCAAATGGCAAACAGAATACAGGAAGACCAGAGGCTTATAACTCGACACAGTTAGACTTAGAAACATCCAGAACCTTTCTTGGCAGGGGGAGCAGCAGGCTTCCATGGGCTGCTGGGATTGCCACTCATGGACAGGGCTCACGAGTTGCTCTGATTATGAGCAAAGGCCCTGCGGTTCCTTCCCTGTGTTTCCAGTACACCCTCCTCTAGGCCCTTGCTGCTCTCCGCCATTCCTCTCTCAGGAGCTGGTGGGAAAGAGGCTGACAGAGAGCTGAGAGGAGTTAGAAGCCTCATCCAGGAAATGTTAACCTTCAAGCTGCTTATGAGTTAACTGTACACATGAAAACAGTCACACCAGCCTATCCATGGCTTGAATGCTGAGACTCTAGACCGGTGGCTCTCAATCTTCCTAACGCTGTGACTCTTTAATTCAGTTCCTCTTGTTGCAGTGACTGCCAACCATAAAATTATTTCATTGCTACTTCATGGCTGTAATTTTGCTACTGTTATAAATCATAATGTAAATATCTGACGTGCAGGATATCTGATATGTGACCCCCGGGGGGTTGTGATCCACAGGTTGAGAACCACTGCTCAAGAGTGGCTCGCTCTCTCAGGCCTCTCTCCCTATCTCCCTATCTGGCCCTTTCCAGGTCTGGCTGTCACATAACACCTGTAGCTAGCTTGGGATAGCTCAGAGGGACAGTCTGAGGGACAGAGTTGGGGCAATACCCCTTATATACAGTGTGCTAGCTGAAGCTCCAACAGGGGACTCTGGGCTCTGCAAAAGCAGCTGGGTCCGCCCAGGCCCTGAGGCGTTACCCAGATCCAGAGGCCTCACAGAGACGCTCACAGAGACGCCAGCAGTCCAGGCCCCTTGCTTGATTCCTGGAGATGAAAACTAACTTTTCAGAAAGGAAGAAAGAAGGCCAGCTTGCTGCCTACCAGACCAGATCGCAACTTTTTCTCCCATTCCTACAGGTGTGACAGGCTCAGTGGGCTTGCCTGGACCTCCAGGTGTTCCTGGGTTCGATGGTGCCCCCGGCCAGAAAGGAGAAACTGGACCCTTTGGACCACCAGGTAGGTCCTTACAGCAGAAACAATAGACCCAGGCCCAAGAAGCCTCAAAAGGAAATAAAAAATAATTCTGCAAGGTTACCAAGGTAGCACACATCTTAGGAGAGAGAGGCTCCCAAGGTGGCTTAAGGGTTTGCTGTTGTTGATCAACTGAGGTGTGTGCTTTCCAGAGTAGCCCAGAGGGTGGGCCCATATGGATTTCTAGCAGCACAGTGTCCCACAGCTACAAACATTCTGTTTTAACCACAGCTAGTGGGAAGATAGAAGTGAAAAATAATAATGCCAGTGTTTGTCCCGAGGCCACTGGTATGCGATAAGCTTCACGGGCCTCCGTGGGGAGCAGGGACTAGAGGACTATCCCACTGTTGTGTCCCTGTGCAAAGAGCACAGTTCTGCAGACCCGGGACGGCATGTGCTTCCGCTGAGGGAATGCAGGACCCAGGACCTGGGGACTTCTTTGAGGACGTGTTTCGCACTCAGGCTTTGAATGAGAGTAAAGCCGTTGTGTGGATTCCGTAGTGCCCTCCCTTCCGAGCGGCCCAGGATTCCTTACAAATGGAGCAGTTGAGCTGCAGCCTAGGTTACCGTATTTACTGACTGAAGAGGTTGTCTCTTGCTGTACTCTGGGCTCAGAAAGCTATGCCAAGGTGGGATGTGGAGGCTTGGGATGACTTAGTTCTGTCCTTTCCTCAACATTAGTTCCTCACAGGGAAAGGTCAGACACTTCTGCTGTGTTGGGGCAGAGCAGCTAGCTACAGTTCCTTGGAGATGGGTTCCGGGGGCTTTGGAGGGACCCGGATGATAATGAGGTACCCATTTATCTCCTGTCCCACAGGTCCAAGAGGGTTTCCTGGTCCACCAGGCCCTGATGGGCTGCCAGGATCCATGGGTCCCCCAGGTACCCCGTCTGTGGACCATGGCTTCCTTGTGACCAGGCATAGTCAGACAACAGATGACCCACTGTGTCCCCCAGGGACCAAAATTCTTTACCATGGATACTCTCTGCTCTATGTCCAAGGCAACGAGCGTGCCCACGGGCAGGACTTGGGTAAGATGCAGTTCTTTCTCTGTGTGGCATGTGGTGGGTTCCCAGTTAGATATATGGTGGGCTTCTCTATTTGCCACATTGTGGTGGGCCAGGTAGGTAGTGTCTCCTGGGGAGGGCTGGTCAAATTCCCTTCCTCCCCCACACACTGGTCCCTCATTTCAGTGGCTTCTATGTGACTTTTGAGAAGCATGGTCTATGAGGGCTTGGTCCTTAGACATTTTTAAATTCACAAAACTTAAGATCTCACCCTAGTTATTAAGTACAGTTGGGGTTACTGCTGTGGCACACATAGCAATTTGTGCAATACTCTTACAATAGGGCCGCTTACTGTCAGCTCTTCTAGAAATATACCATGTTATTCCGATGGGGGCTTTCTGCATCTTCTAGACTGCTTCCTGAGTCCTTTTGGCCCAACAGGAAGCCACATATATATGCCCACTATTTTTATCTGCTCTAGGGACCCTCCACCAAGTCACGCCCTAGTGTTGCGTACTTGATGATGTAACCGAGTAAAGTCAGAAGCACAGCGGCTGGGAGACCTACAGTCACGCACCAAACATTCCTCCTGAGACAGGCTTTCCTCTGTTGGCACACTGGGCATGTTTCCTTCCCTCAAACACATCTGCGTCGCTCTTTATAGTTTCCTTATTACCTGATCAGTTGAAATCTAATCAGCCAATCGCTTGCCACCATCCTAAGCCTTGCTTCCTTCTTTCTGATGAGAATGTGAAACGTCAATTTCCACCTTACCGGTGCCACCACTGGACCAGATGGCAGGCTCTCACTTCCCGCTGTGTTCTCCCCTGTTCAGGTACGGCTGGCAGCTGTCTGCGCAAGTTCAGCACAATGCCCTTCCTCTTCTGCAACATCAACAACGTCTGCAACTTCGCCTCCAGGAACGACTATTCTTACTGGCTGTCCACGCCAGAGCCCATGCCCATGTCCATGGCTCCCATCTCTGGGGACAACATCCGGCCCTTCATTAGCAGGTGAGCTCATCATCCACAGAGGCAGATGTTAAAATTAAAGTTGAAAAATCGGTACACACTTGACCTTGAACATAGAGGTCTGCTTCTGCCTTCCAGAGCTGTGATTAAAGGCATGCACCACCGTAGCGCACTCTCTCTCTCTCTCTCTCTCTCTCTCTCTCTCTCTCTCTCTCTCCCCCTCCCTCCCTCCCTCCCTCTCTCCCCCCCCATGTGTGTGTGTGCACATGAGTGCAGATGTCCTTATAGCCAAATACATCAGATCCCCCGGAGCTGGAATTGCATGTAGTTGAGAGTCACCTGCTGTGGGTGCTGGGAGCCTCTTCTAGGTCCTTTGCATTTTCTTAGCCACACTAATTCATCTCTCCAGCTCCCAAATGCCCTTTCTTAAAGGATGAATCATGACCCCTCGAATGGGTGCACATTGCGTTTCATTTATCCACACCTCCCCTGCCCATGGTTATCTGGGTTGGCTGTTCTGATGAATCGTGCTCAGAATGCAGGTGTTTACACCTAACTTCTTGCCTTCAGTCCTTTTGCCGCATCCAGAATTGGGACTGCTGAGTCATATGTTGATTCTATTTTTAAGTGTTTGAGACACTTCCTTACTGTTTTTCCGCAGTGGCCGTGCCCTTGACATTCTGACGTCCCCACCAGCCATGCACAAGGGATCTCTCCCCTTCCTTCACATCCTCATTAACACTTGTCAGTTTCTGTTGTATTTTTTATAGTAGTCTAGTGGTTACAAAATGAAGCCTGTGCAACTGTAGTACTGAATATATAATATCTATCTCATCTGCTTATGGAGTGTTTGTGCATAAAAATTATACAGATTTATTTCACTCAAAAATTTATGCGTGATCCCCAGTACCACAGAATTAATTGTGCAATAATCAAGATCTACTTCACATTCCCCTTGAGACTGTTATACCGACTGAGAATGCATATGTCTCTGACTGAGTGATTCCTATGTTAAGCTTGTCCCCATTGATATCTGGAGTGTTTTCAGTTCAAGAGCGTGCCTGGTAGGAAGTAAGGCAGGACATTTTACGAGTGAAAAGTATAAGATTGTCCTAATTTTTGGGTTTTTTTTCCCCCAATTTCTATCAAAATAAAAGTTTATTGTTCAGTTGTACTTTGAAGTAACAGAAATATGGAGCTGGACAGACTCATTTGGCTAACAGTTTACTTTATACGTGCAATAGCATTAAAGACAGAAAGATGAGTTATTAGGAGTTTTCCTTAGGAATTTATGAGAAAGCACCAGGCATTTCCGTATATCCTGCGAGGCAGCTCTCAATATGTAGCCCAGGTTGGCCTTCAACATGAGATCCACATGCCTCAGCCTCTTAAATGCTCGGATGTTGAGTTTGCTCCAACATGTTTAGATCTTCTCAAGTCCTTTAAAAACATGATCATGAAGACAGACAGACAGACAGACAGCCTGGCAGATCAGCTTTACCAGAGGGCGCTAGGAGAACCACAGGCTCTCTGTGGCTGTGCTCTCAAGTCCCTCATGACAGCCTTTTTGGGGGTCTTATGATGGAAAATGTCACTTGTTACACTTCAATAGTACACAGAACACACCACACATAGACAGTACACAGAGCACGCCACACATGGACATGTGATCTGTGTGCGGACTCCTGCCCAGACTGTGTTGAAGGCACTAGAAGGAGAACTAACTTTTTTGTGATTTTTCTTTTTAGCTCTCCTTGGAAAACAGGTAGAAAATGATTATTGCTTATGTCTCTTGGTTACTTTTGGAATGGTATCTATGCTGGTCTTGATTTGGTTGGAGACACAGGCCCAGGGGAACTCTGTGTCTAAGACATTCTTTTCCCCATGGACGTTTGTCTTCACGGGGCTCCTGGTTCTGTGAGCACACCTGAGATGCACACCCAAGATTTGACCCATGAAGTGTTCTACATGTCCTTGCACCTTCATGTCCCTCCGGGTCTCACCCAGCCACGGTCCCTTAGTCACACATGCATCTCTGATTCCCTGTTGTAGGGATGTGACCTTCTCCCTGGGCTGAGGGGAGCTTGACACTTTATCTTGATGGTCTCCAGCAATATCTCAGGACTTCCATGTCCCTTCTTCCCTATGGGAAGATCCAAAAGCTTAATTTTAGAAACATCGACATAAATCTTTCCTTTTGCATTTTGAGCCAAAAAAAAGGATGTCAACCGCTTTCTTTATCCTGTTGGCTACAATTTCTAAGTACTTTCTACAGACAGGAGTGGTCATAAAGTCACAATTCTGTCACCTAAGAGAAAGGACCGGTGGTCAGAGAGGAAGGCAATTTGTGATGGCCTGGGCTGTGACACTAACTGTGACTGTCCTTCTGGAGAGCAAAGCTGCCCTCTCTTTGGCCACCTAAAGTCCTCCCCTCCCCTCCCCACCCACCCCCACCCCAGCACCAAGGCATCCTGGGAAGAAGGGCACCTTGGCAGACTGTCCTATTTCCCATCCCTGAGAGGCAGAAGGCAGCAAGCAGATAGGCAAGGCCATTTCAATTTCAGTGGCTGGTGTTTAATGGAGCCTTTTAATTCATCTACATTTGTGTGAATAAAGTAGAGAGAGCACACGCTCACGCATGCACAAATATACACACACATGCACACAGACAGACACACATACAGACAGACACATACACACACACAGACAGGCAGACAGACAGACAGAAATACATACACATACATGCACACAGACACACACACACACTGACAGACAGACACACACAGACAGGCAGACACATACACTCAAGTCCGTGGACACAGATACATGCACATACAAAGACAGACTGACACACACACACACACACACACACACACACACACACACTCACTTGCGTGCTCACACAGCACAGCACAGAAAATGGAATGACTAATCCAGCCGCCCGCCCACTTCCCGTCTACGCATGCAGAACTTGTGTAGCTATTCACACGTTTGTACTCATTTAGCAGCGTGGCTAACACTCTCTTCACTCTGTGACTGGAATGTAATTATTTTGTTGCCGCTGTTTGTGTTTTTAAGCAATGTACGCCCCCACCATCCGGAACTTCCTTACTTGAGCGAGCTTTAGAATACTGGACCACTCTATGGTTTTCACTCACTCTGGGGTGCAATGTCATGGCTGGGCTTGAGCTAGCCTGTCACAGGAGGGACCTTGTCCTAAGGAGGGGCCAGAGCAGCGATCCCCTCTGCCACCGTTATGATGACCCCATTGTTCCTCTTATAGTTAAAAATCAACTGCTTTTGAATTGAATGTTTTAGGAGAAAGATGGGCTTGTATAACCAAAGAGGAGTCCCTGGGCCTGAGTCTCAGCACATTATTCACTTAGAGTTGAGCCAGGAGAACCAGGGAGGGAAGGCAAGGGCTGGGTCATCCCCAGGTCCCACCCACACTGAACGGCTGCCTCCCCTCTTCCAGGTGTGCAGTTTGCGAAGCACCGGCCATGGTGATGGCGGTACACAGTCAGACCATTCAGATCCCGCAGTGCCCCAACGGTTGGTCCTCACTGTGGATTGGCTATTCCTTCGTGATGGTGAGTGTTAGGGAGGCTTCATTTCCTCGGAAGGGCCCTCGTTAATGTCGTTATCTCCTCTATGTCTCCAAGTTTCCCAGATCATCCCTTGTTGAAGATAACTTGGGGACTGGCCTGTTGCTCCTGGGGTCTACAGTGTCTCCAGGGCTCCCTGTTCCTCTGTGTTAAGAGCTGCTGTTTCCCATGAGCGGGGAGCTCCTAGAGTGTGAACTCTCCACAGTCGTGTGGCCAGCACCCAAAGCTTGACCACCTTCTCTAGTATTAACACAGAGGAGCTTTAAAGCAGAGAGCATGAGGTGGGCGGGAACATGGGTATCGCCTGTGAGCTTGCACCATTCCAGCCAAGGCCGTGGCCAGGAGAATGATCCTCCCAGGTTAATACCCAGGATGCACCTGGGCAGTGAGACACACTCTTCTGTCTGTCACCTGGCTGTTTTCAGATGTTAGCTCCTTGTGACCTTTCCTTTAAAAAGCCAATTACGACAGGGACAGTCCCCTGTGTGAGGAGCTCATTGTAGCTTATTTGATTTAGTTGTCACACTGTATTTGACTGAGTGCACACAAGTCCTGAACTAGTAAGAAAGTAGAGAAGAATTTACCAACTCCAAGTAAGCATCCTAAATAGACCTCTTTGTCTTTCTCTTTAAAACTCTGGGGCAGTACCGTGTTGGTCATCTGACCTGCAAACTGACGATCCTCAGCCTTAGTATTTCACAGGAAAAGGGCTTCTTGATTATTTTCTAAGAAAGCTGAGTGCTCCCCTCAAACTGGGAGGAGCTGGTGTCTGGTTTCTGGGATTGTGTGGAGGCCTGAGTGCCCCAGCCTGGCCAGCAGACCTGGATAGTGGACTACCTTGACTGTGAACAGTTTTTTGGGCTCAAAGTTGGTGAGCCTGGGGTGAGGGTGGGATAGGAGGGACCTGGGACCTCCCTGAGGAGACATCCTGGCTCCTTCCTAGGGACGATGAATCTCTCTCTGGGCTTGGGTGATAAAACCTCAGACTCACACGGTATGCTTGTCCCACAGCACACTAGCGCTGGTGCCGAAGGTTCTGGCCAAGCCCTCGCATCCCCTGGGTCCTGTCTGGAAGAGTTTAGAAGCGCCCCATTCATTGAGTGCCACGGCAGAGGAACGTGCAATTACTATGCAAACGCTTACAGCTTTTGGCTCGCCACCATAGAGAGAAGCGAGATGTTCAAGTGAGTAAGGGCCAGAGAGCTCTGGCCCCCTGGCAGCCCCTTTCTCTTTTTGCAGCCCCTTTCTCTTTTGTTTCCTATAACCCGTCAAATCTGAGTCTGTTCTGAGAGGGCAGATGAGCCCTATGATTTTCAAAGGTGATCCAAGGTGCTAGGCTCCATTCTTCCATTTGCTGGGGAGCTGAGAAAGAAAAGAGGTCATTTGCCATTTTTGTAAATGAATGTGTTAAAATGTTATCAAAGGCAGCTGAAATCTTCAAACCGGCATGTGAAACATTGTATCCTTAATAGCCAGTGAGGAGGGCGGCGGGCTCTGTAGCATTTACATAATGGGTGCTGGGTAGGTGGACTAAGGAACTTAACAAAAGATGTTTCTTTCAGCACAATATTACTGAAACAATAGGCAAGTCTTTCCTTTCTTGTCCCTTCCCATTTCTAAGATTCATCTGAGAACAATGCTCCCAGGGATGCTGGCTTTGTTGAGGTTACTTTGGTCCACCTCCAATGGTCAGGAGCATGTTAAATCCCCCATCCTCCATCCCACATCAGTCCAAGCAGTTGCTGATGGAGCAGGAGAAGCCTCTTACTGCTCCTGCCCAGACATGGCTGCTCTCTCCTGCAGATAATCCTCTCTGTCTTCTCTGTTTTGGAGGCTGCCATGAGGAATTCTGCAGTTATCTTATTTTTTAGATCAGGTCATTTACTAAACATCCCAAAGTATCATGTGCTCAACTGCTAGTATATGGGAAACTGTCAGATGCAGCATTAGCAAATACAGTCTATTTTAGTTATGGAAATTAGAGTCTGCTTCTTACCCCTCAGCCGGGGCTGGGGTAGGCTTCATTATAAGGTTAATAGCCGAAAATGGGATTTTTGCTTAGAACCAGCAGCCTGGTATAACAAACCAAACTGCCTCCTTAAACGAAATTATATATATATAATACACACACACACACACACACACACACACACACACACACACACACGCGTATATATACAGAATTTGCTAGGGTAAGCTCCTTGAAGTTCAGGACAAGATGTTCTTACATGTGGTGAGCTATGTTTAGTTGAATTTGATAAATACCAATCAGAGGTGAGAATTACCCTCCTCCAATGACTGAAATAAGGGTCAAGGCGAGTTTCAGCTGCTCAGCATCTCCTCCTCTCTTTGACCTCACCTCAGGCCATGTGTATCTAAACACTTCCAGGGTTACAAACATATTCTGAGTGTCAGTTCATTATTCTAGGCTTATCACTTTACCCTGCCATCCAATGAAATGTAATGAACACTCGCTGTTGGTTAAATATTGTAGAGAAGAATAATGTTCCTCCATACCCTGGGAAGGCTCTAATCAATTAGAGACAATGAAAAGCTAATTATAGGACTGGAGAGAGGGCTCAGTGGTTAAGAGCTCCGACTGCTCTTCCAGAGGTCCTGAGTTCAATTCCCAGCAACCACATGGTGCCTCACAACCATCTGTAACAGGAACTGATGCACTCTTCTGGTGTATGGGTCTGAAGATAGCTATAGTGCACTCATATAAAGATAAATAAATAATAAAAAAATAATGTATTTATTTTAAAAAGGAAAGAAAAGCTAATTATAGTATAAAACAGTCCTGTGGCTGAGAGGTGACCTCAGCTGGGCTCTGGTGGGCTCACAAATGTAGGTAATATCTAAAACACTCCCATGTCCGTGTTGTTGAACCAGAGGCCCCAGGGGCTGGTTGTTGTCAGTGTGGACGGGTGTGTATCTGGTCCCTTAGGGATCACGGGGCTTGGGAGCTGGGGCAAAGGAAGTTCTGATTCCTTAAGCGCCTGCCTGCATTTCTGACGCCCCATGACTCCATGCTGATACTGACCAGGTAACTCTGCTGTGTTACAGGAAGCCCACGCCGTCCACCTTGAAGGCAGGGGAGCTGCGCACGCACGTCAGCCGCTGCCAAGTGTGCATGAGAAGAACATAACGACGCTCGCCTCTGCCACCGTCACGACATGGTGCTACTCCTTCCTTGTCCTCTTCTCCCTCCTGTTGTATTTTTAACAGCAATGAAACCCTAGAATTATATCCTATGTACCTCACTGTCCAGTATGAAAACCATAAAGTGCCTTATAGGGATTTGCGTAACTAACACACCCTGCTTGGTTGGCCTCTGTTTGCTGAAGGAGAAGGACAGACAGCGAAGAGCTTTCCATAATGGCACATACCAAAATGGCGCTCCTGATCCAATAAAAGATGAATTGCCTTTTGCAATCCAGTGCACTGATGTCTGGGGCGAGAACTCCATAAGAAACCCAAAGGTGCTAGGGGCGCGCGGCGCTCTCCACACAGCCCACAACCCGCTTCATCCTGTCACCCCAGACGTGAGTGCTGTCTAACCCACTGTCCAGTGTTCCCACATCAGGTCCCTCAATGGGCTGTGCAGATAGCAGTCAAGGAAACTGATTTCTTCCACCTTCTACATGGAATTCCATCGTTTCAGCCCTAAACACAAACTTATGCCCTGTGTGGTACTACGCAGCTGCTTTTGTGGATGTCATGGCTTTCCTGTGGAATAAAGATGGTCCAAAGGTTACACGGAAAATAAGTAAATAAATATATATATATATATTAGTAATTTATATAGGTGTCAGCAATTAGGCAGGTCAAGTTCTAGCGTAGAGTTCAATAAAGCGTACTTCGTTTTCCTCTCTTGAGAAACTGTACTATCCTTTCACGCGGTATCCAACATCAGGCCACCGAATGTGAAACACCAGCTTTCCTCACTCACTCACTCCTAAACCAAAGGAGGTATACAGATAGCCAAAGCCATTCCTAAACATGGCGTCTGTGAGAATGAGGCCTGTGCCTGGAGCTTTACCGCTTTGGCTCTGCGCGGAGTGTTTTCAGGGTTCGCAACACTAACCACAGACGGAATGAGTGACTTCCAGGACGGCAGCCAAGGCCTTTGTTAGCATCCTTCATCCTGCATCCAGGCAGGCATCTCACACCTGAGCACACACAGGCTGGACAGGTCACAGGAGGGCAGACTCGGACCACTATGCTTGAAGTGACATTTCACTAAAAGTCTCCCCCCCCCCCCAAAAAAAAGTTTTTAAGACTACTAAGGCCTTCTATGTAATT
This sequence comes from Tokudaia tokunoshimensis, assembly GCA_036184795.1. NCBI lineage: Eukaryota > Metazoa > Chordata > Mammalia > Rodentia > Muridae > Tokudaia > Tokudaia tokunoshimensis. The sequence goes on from BTHU01000019.1 coordinate 57,678,049, forward strand.
TCTTTAAATGTGTATTTCTTAAGAATTCAAATTTGTAATAAAACTATTTGTATAAAAATTAAGCTTTTTATGGATTTGTTGCTAGAACTACCACTGGAACGTTGAAAGAGAAGTTACCACACGGACCGCTAATAAACCTGTAAGCTTTGCTGCATACCTTAGGTCATTTTTATTTTGTATTTGTTCAAACAAGAGTCCTGGACTGGGAGTGACTTACAGCGACTAACTACAAAGGAAGAGAACCCTCCCATTCCTTCCCTACGTTGTCAGCCCAGGGAGTCCTTAGACTGCAGAGTGACATTGAAATTGGATCCACCAGGTCTTTGCACATTTTCTGCAATGGAGAGGACCAGAGCAAAGGACTGTATTCAAACTCATCTAAGATAGTCAGCTCAGATGTGTGCTGGAGAAGTGGCTCAGTCAGAGGGTGGGAATTTGGATTTCCAGGATGCACTTAAAAAGTCAAGTGTGGTGGCCCATGCTAGTGATCCCAGCAATGGAGGGGAGTGGAGGGGAGGGGAGGGCTGAGGCAGGCAGATCCCTGGAGCGTGCTCACCAGCTAGTCTGACTGAAGTGAGGAGTTCCATGTTTAATGACAGCTTCTCAAAAAATAAGAGATTCAGGAAGATCCTGAACATTGACATCATGTTGTATACACGAAGCTATCCCCATGTGTACACATGAAAGGTTGTATACACACACATACCTGTACAAAAAGAAGATGTTGGAAGGGTGTGTGTGTGTGTGTGTGTCTGCGGTGGGGGAGAGAGTTAAGCTTTGGTAATTTTGTCTATTATTCAAGACAGTATATCTCACTGTATAGACCAAACTGCTGATTGGTCTGGATTCTTTTTTTTTTTTTGACAAATGATTTTTTTTATTGGATATTTTCTTTATTTACATTTCAAATGTTATCCCCTTTCCTGGTTTCCCCACCGAAAACACCCCATCCCATCCTCCTTCTCCCTACTCACCAACCCACCCACTCCAGCTTCCCTGTCCTGGTATTCTCTCCTACACTGGGGCATCGAGCCTTCTCAGGACCAAGGGCCTCTCCCCCATTTGATGTCCAACAAGGCCATCCTCTGCTACATATGCATCTGGAGCCATGGGTCCTTCCATGTGTTCTCTTTGGTTGGTGGTTTAGACCCTGGGAGCTCTGGGGTACTGGTTGGTTCATATTGTTGTTCCTCCTATGGGGCTGCAAACTCCTTCAGCTCCTTGGGTCCTTTCTTTAGCTCCTCCATTGGGGACCCTGTGCTCAGTCCAATGGTTGGCTGAGAGCACCCACCTCTGTATTTGTCAGGTACTGGCAGAGCCTCTCAGGAGACAGCTATATCAGGCTCCTGTCAGCAAGTGCTTGTTGGCATCCACAATAGTGTCTGGCAGTGATGGCGCATGCCTTTAAGCCCAGCACTTGGGAGGCAGAGGCAGGTGGATTTCTGAGTTCGCGGCCAGCCTGTTCTACAGAGTGAGTTCCAGGACAGCCAGGGCTACACAGAGAAACCCTGTCTCAAAAAACCAAACCAAAACACAAACAAACAAACAAAAACCATGGTCTGGAATTCTTAGTGTAGGTCAGGCTGACTTTAGACTGGTGGAGATCCACCTGCCTCCTCTGCCTCCCAGAACTTGGATTAAAGGTGTGCGTCACCACACCCAGCAAGCTTCGGTTTTAAACTGAGTTGAAAACAGTCCACATGGGATGGATATTTTTTTTTTTCAGTTTTCATGAAAAGTCTAAGTATTGAACTGTCCTTGGTGAACTCAACCTAGCAGAGCCGTACTGAGGATGAATCAGGATAATGTATGAGTGACCTTTAAGCACAAGGAAGAAACAAGAGCATGAGAAAACATTGTGTAAAGGTAGCACAGGATATCCTGCCATGAAGATTACGGACCGTTCCATGCCCGGAATGCTCACATCACTAGATCACGGACACAGGGGGAGGCCTGGTTTTGGGTCTCTGCTCACTTTTGACCTTGCCGATAGACGGAGCTCTTTGTGCCTTCCTGTCTGCGAGAATGCAGAAACAAACAGGCGTCATGGGACCATAACCAAATCACTCCACAGTTATGTCACCCACCCCGTCCAGGTTCTTACAGTGCTGTGATATTCTCAGGCTCTCTCCCTTGACCCTCTGCTCTCAGAATTGAAACCATCTTGGGCATGTTTCTCAAAAATCAGCTGTGTCTAGATGTGTGGGAACTACGATCTGTTCGGTTTTTAAAAGATGAGGTGTGCCTTTAAGCACACGAGTACGTTACATGTGGGTATCTGTTCTCAGACATCTTGAGAGAGAGAGAGAGGTCGTTTCTTTACTGAGTTAATTTTGTATCTGTAATTTAACTGGCCATAGGTGTGAGTTTATCTTAAGGATTCCTTAGTTTCACCCACCTACATGGTTCCACTTTCCATACCAAGCTGTCTTGATTTAGCTTCAAAGTAACCTTTTTTAAAAAAAAAAAAAAGAAAAAGAAAGAAAATGCTTGTATAGGAGTGCTCGGTCTGCATGTCTGTACATGTGCTGTGTGTGTGTCTATGCAGATGGGTGATTTTTATACTTCCATGATAAAGTCCACTCAATCACAGCATGTTATTCTTTTTATTTGTCAAACATTTTGGTTGCTATTTTTTTAAACTTATTTTTGCATGTGAATTTCACACCGTGTACCTGTTCCCTTGTACCTGCCCATCACCCTTGCAACCTCCCCACCTAAAGAAAAAAAAATTTGTTGTGGAAACCTTATCGTGCCACACAGTATGCCCTTCTGTCCACACGTCTTTGCTTGCAATTGTTCACCTCATTGAGTCATCTGTCTGTCCGAGGCCTCTGGTTTCTGCTACTCTATCAACACTGGAACCTCACTGAGACTCCTCTCGGTGTCCTGTTGCTGCCCTGTGTCATGGAGATCCTATAGTTTTGGATCTGTAGGACTGGCCCCTTCATGCACTCCAGCAGTTTATCTATGGGGTAGATGTTGGGGTGGGCTAACTTAAAGCCCCGGGTCTGGACCTGAGATGTAGCTGAGCTGACCAGCCAACCAGCTCTCCATCCCTGCTCCTGCTAGGTCATCCAGTGCCAGCAAGGGGCAGAGCCAGCTCTCTGGCTCTTGTGCCCTCAGGACCTGCTCATCCACACCCACACGCCATCAGGGCCAGCTCTGTTGCATTGCCCAGGTGAGGCGCAGAGCCTGCTCTCCCAAGTGCTGCAGATGTGTGAAGAACAAGGCCAGTTCTCCCACCTAGAATAGGTGGCATAGGATGGGAGGGACATTTCTTCCTCATGTGCACTTTTGTGCAGCAGACAAGTTGTGGGGCCAGCTCTCCCACACTGATGCTCTTGGGGCCAGCTCGGCAGTGCCCCTACCACCAGGGTTAGCTCTACTGTGCTGCCCAGGCAGGGTGCAGGGCCCATTCTGAGTGTCGCAGCCAGTGATGGGCAGGGTCAGCTCTCCTGTTCTCATGACCCCAGGGCTAGCTCTTCAGCCTGCTGTAGGTGATGAGGGGCGGGAGGAGGGAGGACATCTCTCCCTTGCCCATGCCGCTACTCCGGAGATGAGTGAAAGTCCAGTTCTTCCACACTCACACCCTTGGTACCAGCTCACCTCTAACTCCTGCAATCAGAAACAGTTCTACCAGGCTTCCTGGGAGATGTTCGGCCCCTCTCCTGAGAGCTACAGTTGGCTAGGGGCAGGGTCAGCTCTCTTGCTGCTGCAGGGTCATGGACCCAGCCATGACTCTTGGTGGCAGCACAGGGCAGGACCTCACCATGATCCTAGGTGGAATCACTGGCTACTCACATCAAACTGTGCCTCACTACCCTCCAGTCTCCAGTTCTGCCTCTCTTCACTGTGCCCACATCCCTCTGTTTCTCTTTCTCTTCCATTTCTCCACCACTTATTGGCTCCTCTTAGCGGCACCCGGGGTCTCTGGGTGTCTGGGGTCGCCTCAGGAATGCTATGTCCCACCTGTGCAGTCTGGTACCAGGCAGGGGTTCTTCTGGGTGTGGACTGCCCATCTAGGCCTTCCTGGTTCCGCTGGATTGGTGATCATCTTGGGTTTGTTCACAGCTTGGGTCGCATGGTCCCAGGAAGGATCATCTTGTTTTCTAATATTTTATTAAATACTTTTTGTGTACGCAGGTTAGGAAAGTTGCTTTTAGTCTTTTTCTCATGTTGTCACGGTCTGGTTAAGTTTGTTGTTGTTGCGTTATGTACATGTATGTGCAGGTACCATGGCATGCATATGGAAGGACAACTTGAAGAACATTCTTTCCTTTCCCCTTGTGGGTTCTGGGGACTGAACTTAGGCTGTCAGGCTTGGCAGCAAACTCCTTTACCCACTGAGCCATCTCGCCAGCCCTTGGTCCAGTTTATGTATCAGAGAAGGCCGTGTACAAAATGTTGGCTGCACGACGTTCTGCTTTTTGTTTTCTGGAAGAGAACAGGCAGGGTTGGTGCCCTGTCATCTTTGAATGTTCAGAAGAGCTTGCCAAGGAAACCTTCTGAGTCTGAAAATGCCTTTTTTGAAACCTTACCAACGGTGAATTCGGTTTTAAATGGTTGCAGGATAATCTGGACTCTGCTAATCTTGGGTAGCATCAGAGTCTTCCTTTCATGACCAGCTCCTCCTGAATTACTGATTGCCTGCGTGGACAGGTTCACAGGATTTCCACACTGGCCTATCTGTGGAGCCCTCAGAGATGACCTTTACTTTATTCCCCAATATTAGAGATTAGCGTCTTCATCTTCTTTGTTGGTTTCTGTTAGCATTTCATCCAGGCTCCTCCCTACAGTTACCTAGCAACAGTCAGGTGTGCCTGATTCACTAGAAAAGGGGCTGCTTAACCCCTTCTCACTCTTGCTCTCTCCCCCTAAACCCCCTCTGTCCCTTCTTTCCCCATTCCCATCCCCAACCCCCTCTTTCCACGTGCTCATGGCTGGCCTCTTTCTCTCTCTGTCTCTGTCTCTCTGTCTCTCCCTGTCTCTCTCTCTCTTCTCTCTGCCTTTCTCTGTCTCTATTATTCCCGCAACCCCCCATGCCCTAAATAAACTCTATTCTATACTACACCATGCTACCCCAGGGGGAGGGGATGCCTCAGCATGGGCCCACAGAGGGACCCCCTTCCCCCACATCACACTGCGACTCCACTAATCATATCCCATATCCCTGGCTTGTCTGTCTGTCTTTCTTTCTTTCTTTCTTTCTTTCTTTCTTTCTTTCTTTCTTTCTTTCTTTCTTTCTTTTCTCTCTCTCTCTCTCTTTCTTTCTTTCTCTTTTTTATAAAACACAACAGTATCTATATTGATTTTTCAATGAATCGGTTTTTGATGTTTCATGGATTTTTTTTCTGCTTCCAGTTTTATTGATCTGCTATGCCCAGTGGCACACACCTATTAATCTCAACACCAAGGATGAGGCAGGAGGATCATGAACTGGAGTTACAGAGTGAGATCTTGGTTTGAAACATTTTTATTTTGTCTTTATTATTTCCTTCCCTGCTTTGCATTTATTCTGCACCCTTTTCTAACTTCGGATGCTGGAAGCTTTAGATGACCCGCATGAGACTTCCTGCTTTAACATACGCACTGGCTGTCCAAGATACCTCTCCCTGTGTTGACTAGCTGCATCTCATCACTCTCATCGCTTGGTTCCATTTACATCAAGTCTAAAGTAATAGCTTGTTTACTTTGGTCTATGGTCTAAATGAGAATGTGTTGTTTGTTTCCCAGCTTGGTGGGGTCGGTCCGCTGTGGGAGTTCTTGTTTTAATATCTGGTTACATCATGATTTCCTTCTGACCACAGAATAAACAACTCCTGACTTCCATGGTTTTGCAAATATACGTTCAGGCTCCTCTTATAACTCAGGGTACGTCCTTTCTTGGTGAATGTCCTTTGTGTAACTGAAGATATGGGCCTAATTAGTGTGGGACACACTGTAGCCCTGTGAATTCTTTACCCACCACTTGCATCATGTCTGGAGAGGAGAGCTGGAGTCTCTAGAGGGATAGAGGGATACTGTTTATCTTTTCTTGCAGCTGGAAGAGTTCCTACTCTCTCTGCCTAGCTCAGTGCTAGGCATGCTCACACAGGACCTCTCTCATCTCCCTCCTCTCCTTTTCTCCTGGCTCCAGGTACTGAGCCATGTCTCCTCATTTTGATACAGCCACCTTTTTCTTTGGGTTGGTGTTTTACCGGTGTGGTCTTTCTGTTCTTTTGTTTTAATCCTGACCATACAATTGCATTTGAAGTGAGATTTTTTTTTTTTTTGTAGACGACATATGGCTATATCATGTTTTCCAGATCTGTTCTGGCAATCTCCTTCTTAACTGATGTGATAGACTGCGTTTATGCTTAATTATTGTTATATTTGGATTTGTGTCTCAGTTTTTGTTTACTTTTTATTTGCTACCCCTGAGATTTAGTTCCTCTCTCCTCTATTTTTTTTTTTTGACATTTCTAGCATGCTGTTTTAACCCATATTCTGCTGCTTGATACGTTTGACATATTTTAAAAACAGAAAATAGTTGAATTTGGTTTGAGGTAGGACTTCATCATGTATCCCAGGCTGGCTGAGAATTCAACATGTGGCTGAGAATAGCTTCAAATTTGCAGCTATTCTTCTGCCTTGGCCTCCAAAGTGCTGGGATTGCAGGAGTGACCCATTGCCCCTTAAGAATAATTTAAAATTTGCTGGATATTTCTTGTTTTCATTTCCTCCCTGTCTTAGTCAGGGTTTGTATTCCTACACAAAACATCATGACCACAAAGCAAGTTGGGGAGGAAAGGGTTTATTCAGCTTACACTTCCACATTGCTGTTAATTACCAGAGGAAATCAGGACTGGAACTCAAGCAGGTCAGGAAGCAGGAGCTGATGCAGAGGCCATGGAGGGATGTTAGTTACTGGCTTGCTTCCCCTGGCTTGCTCAGCCTGCTCTCTTATAGAACCCAAGGCTACCAGCCCAGGGATGGCACCATCCACAATGGGTCCTCCCTTCTTGATCACTAATTGAGAAAATGCCCCACAGCTGGATCTCATGGAGGCATTTCCTCAAGGGAGGCTCCTTTCTCTGTGCTTAACTCCAGCTTGTGTCAAGTTGATACAGAAACCAGCCCGTGCACCCCCTTTATTCCCAATATTTGTTTCTAGAGCCAGCATTTCCAATAGCTCAAGAGCTTCCTTCAGAGCAGGTCTGCCGGGGAGGACGATCCTGGTTTCCTGTCAGCTGAAAATGTCCTTACTGCATCTTTCCGGAAGATTGAACTGTGACATCTCACTCCTCTCAGTAACTCTCCCCTGCCATTTCCTTCCGCATGTGGGCCCCACATCAGGCGAGAGCCTGCACTCCTCCAGGCCATCACCCTCAGGGGAACACACTGCTCTCTGGCTTCCTGTAATGTTCCTTGCTGACTTTGCTCTATTTTCCTGTAATTGATCACAGGACACCTTGATATGGCTTCTGATCTCTTTGAGCTTTTTGAATCTGTAGATTTGTGCCTTTCTTCTGTGTCAAAGCCTTTCCGGTTTTGGTCATGGAAGTCCAGTTGCTGGGGTAGGTTCCAGGCTGCACTTCCTACTCTGCCTGTGGGGTGTGTGGTGCAGACGCCTGGTCAGCTTTGCAGTACTTCCCAGACCTGTCCTGGGAGGGCTACTCTAAAGGAAAGTTCACTAGATCCCAATTTTGGAGCCTCATCTGCTGGGCTCAGGTGAGGGCCTGATTATTACATGGTTAATGACTGTGTGGTGGAAGTATGTTTGAGCAGGGGAAGCCAGGGTGAGACAGGAGACCAGAGAAACAAACGTTACACCAGTTCTTCATGTAACAGCCCATTCTTTTGGCAACTAAATCAGTCCATTAGATGTACATTGATTCCTTCTTTGATGCAATTACCTCCTGATTCTGGCCTCCTCTCCAGGACTTTACCAACTCTCACCCAGCACCACCACATTTGAGGACCAAACGTCCTCGTACCACCACATCTGAAGACCAAGCATCCCAGCACCACCACATTTGAGGACTGAGCATCCCAGCACCACCTCCTTTGAGGACTGAGCAACTAGCACCACCACATGTGAGGAACTAGTATCCAGCACACAAGCCTGGAAATAATCCACATCTAAACCATAGCAGATTTGGGTCATTTACATCTACTGGCCAGTCCACGCATTTGTCGTGAACACAATCAGCTTTCAAAATAGCAGGGTGATGTGTGAAACTGGAGCAAATGGCTGAACTTTTGCCCGTCTATTCTAAAAGGATGCATTCATTGTGTGTGTGTGTGTGTGTGCGCGCGCATGCACACCCATGTGCCTGTGCCTGTGTTAATTCAGAGACCAGAAGAGGGCATTGAATACCCTCTTTCATTCTTCACCTACCTGTTTGAGGTGAGGTCTCTTCCTCTACCCGTGACTATGTTTGTTTAGCTGGGCTGGAAGCCAGCTAGCCCCCTCAATCCTACTGTCTCTGTACTGATGGGACACCTGGCTTGTTATAGGGGAGCTGGGATTTGAACTCTAGCCCTCATGATTGTGTGGTAAGCACTCTTAACCACTGAGCCATCTTTCCACCCTACTAAAATTCCCCACGCCTCTCTGTGCTCGAGAGCACTGCTTGTCTCTGATTTAGTTTGCAACTGTGCCAGGACTGTCCTATCTCAACACCACTGCTAACTCTTCTTGGAACATCTGCCTGTTGTGGATATCACTACACACAACACATATTGTCTGTGTTAGCTGGGAGCTCTGTCAGCTTCTCGACAGATCCCTCAACTCCTTGAGCGCACCTGCTCATCCCCTGTCTGACTCCAAAGGCCACCGGGCTGTTGTAGTCAGGGCACTAGAACAATTGCCGTTTAGATGGAAGTCTTACAGGTTGTGGACACATCACCAAAACAATGTGCTTGCCTGGAAAGAATATTCCATCCCTTGAACTGTGAAAAAAAAATAGATTCTGGCTCTCCCACATACAAACTATAGAAGAGACTGGGGATCTGCATGATTTAGGTCATTTTTTTATTTGAAGTTTTTTCAAACCCAAATCGTAAGTTGGGAGGAATCTACAGGAAGAGGAAAACTAATCCGACTGTACTCCCTCATCTAGCCTTCCTGCACTCTGCTTCCATCTGTTTCCTGTGCTGCTGTCCTTCCGCCCACCCATCTATCCGTCACCCACCCACCCAGCCATTATCTACCTACCATTCTTCTGGCTTCATCTACCCACAGCTCTTCCTACCCATTCCCCATTCATCCGTCTTTTCTTCCGTCTGTTTTATCGTCAGCATAAACACTCACTGTGTTTTAGGTAGGAGGAACAGGGGGACTTAAGAACACCCGCCCTTTACAGTGTTCTGTGTAAGAACCCAGTCATCGTAGAACAAACTTACAACCTGTCAGATGTGAAAATTAGGTCGATATTAAAAATACAGTTATGCAACAAGATGGGGTAGACAGGAGGGTTGGGTTGGAAATGAAATCAAACACTTGCCTACTTCACAGTTGCTTTTGGGGGCTATTCTGTGTATTTCTGATGTTGGCTTGGTGTGTGTGTGTGTGTGTGTGTGTGTGTGTGTGTGTGTGTGTATTTAATCTAATGTTCATTTGACATCCTCTTAGTTTACAAAGTAGTAACCCTCCTTTACAAATTCCAAGTCACATGGATTCAGGCTATGTGTGTGTGTGTGTATCTGTGTGTGTGTGTGTGTGTGTGTGTGTCTGTGTGTGTGTGTGTGTGAGAGAAAGAGAGAGAGAGAGAAAGAGGGTCACACATTGAGAGGTATCCACTTTGCAGTGAATTTAGGTTATCTCAAGTTCCCTCCTTTCTTCTTACAAATCATACCCGAGTTATACCTGTAAGATAAAGATTTTTTTTTTTCATACATTAGGAGAAAGATTCCTCCCCATCCTACATAACTTCTGGAAAGCACAATTTTCTGTCTATGCAGCATAGATGCAGCGTAGCATCTGTGGGTGTGGGTGTGGAAGGTTCCCTGGGCGCTGAACTGCGATGGAAAACAGCCCTTTGATCCTCTCTGAGACCTGGCATCTATTGCTAGGCCAATCCATTCAGAAAAAGGGTTGAAAGATTCAGACTCCAAGGCAGTGGGAGCCAAGCTCTGTAGGATGGAGGGAAGGAAGGCAGGCGGGCCCCTTAGACATTTCCTTCCCAATCCCCACTTACTGTTGGGAGGAGAGCTGCCTGCCAGTTCAATGCGTGGTGAGCTCACAGCTCTTACCAGCTCCTTGCTGGCCCTCAGACCCTGAGAGCGCCGCGCTGCCCTCAGGCCTCACTGAATCTTGTTTAAGTTGTAACTGTAACCCAGGAAGAGGACAGCTGAGCTAGCCAGTCACCTCTGGAGTTTGCATCCAAGTTCCAAAGGTGTGAAGAGAGGGCCTCTAGTGTGTGGATTGCAACCCTCCTCTCACCCCCCACCTCGCGCTGGGGAATCAGTCACTTGTGTGCACTTGCTGCAGGGACACGTCTTGGGACGAAGTCTCCTGTAACCACGTGCCACAGACTATTGAGAAGAGTGTGTTCATTGAGGGGCAGTGGCCTGCCCTCGGGGATGCACAGGGGCGAGTGCGCGTGAGATTCACGGTGGCGCGGAGCTGCAGCCCCGCGAGCGTTGCGTCGCGCGCGGCTGAGTCACCTCCCCGCATCCCCCGCGTGGGGAGCTCTTCCTCTCACACCCCACTTGAGCTTCCTGAGCTGCGCGGGCCTCGCAAGGCCGATCCACCGCCTCACCCGGAATAGCCGTGCACACCCGCACCACCGCGCACTTGTGGCGCTGAGTCACCGGGAAACTGAGTCACCCTCCCGCCACCAGGAAATGCCTTTTTTAGACTGCCAGTCTGAGCGGAGTTGCGGGTGACTTCGGAGATTCGGTTCCTGCTGATCATCAACTTCCCGCGGAGGCGTGCAGGCCTGTTTTTCATTTTCCCACGCGATTCCCTTGACTTGCTGCTGCGGGCAAGTTTGGCACAGCGTGTACCTGGATGCCCTGCGGGGACCAGTCAGCTTGCGGATGCGGATGGGAACTTAGGGCGGTCGCTATGCGGTCTTAACACCCCAGTGACCAAGTTGCCAACCGGTTTGAAGGCAGCTATGCTATTTGTCAAAATCACCTGTAGGTGGCGCCCTTGTCCACTTGGTATAGCGCTTAACCCTGGCAGAAGGCCTTGGACATCAGGAAGCACAGAAGAAGATACAAAACAGGGTTTGTGAATTAAAATTGTGAAAGTACAGGGAGAACACAGTAAGAGTGACTTGGCCTGGCCTTGTTGTGTGAAGGGTGAGGAGTGGGGAGTTCTGGGAGAAATCACATCAGCAGTGGAGGTATGTTCCTGAGCGTAGGGTGTAAGAGACAAATTTTGCATGAAAAAGGAATGTGGCGTAGCATTTGCAACAGCTTGGTAGGACTTGAGTAGGAGCCCAAGGGACCAGGAACCCTTTCCCCAAGGGAGAAGGATTTGGGAATACGGACCCCCCCAAGGCATCAGTGCACAGGGCCTCATGGTCTGAGAGGGGAGTGTTTATGCCAAACAGCTCCTGATGAAAAGATCGCAGAGATGAACTAGCACCTGGATTCGTTTATTCAGGTTACCTTGAACTATGTGTTCCTCTGTGGACCAGTGACTTTAGTAGTCACAGACCAAAACAAAGTCATAAATAAATCAGTGCATTTACAAATGCTGCTGGGGACATCTGGTAGGGGTTGCAGCGGGCAGGGAGCTTCCTGCCATTGGTTTCTGATGCTATCTGGCAATATTCTTAGCTCTGGTGCCAGTGAAGGCTGAGAGTTTACTAAGTAGCATCAGAAAGATTCACCAAATGGTCGCAGGGATGCCGGATGTTAGATCAGACATTAGGTTGGCATTAGTAGATCATCAGAATGGCTGGAGATAGCCCAGGTAGTTTGGGCTCTAGACCAGCCATGCCGTTATTCTCTATAGTCAGAAGGTTCTATCAGTCAATTAATCTGTTGATATTTAACAGATGTGACTTCCCCAGAGATGTTCAGGTTACAGGAGAAGGGTGCTTGCCACACCAGGGTCAAGAAAATGGACATAGGTGTGTGTGTGTGTGTGTGTGTGTGTGTGTGTGTGTGTGTGTGTGCATTCTGTGGTCTATGCATGTATGTATGTGTGTGTGTGTGTGTATGGAAGCCAGAAGTGAATGATGGGATATCAGTGTCTATCTTATCCTTTGAGATATGGTCTCTGTGAAGCTCTTCGATTGCCTAAATTAGCCAGCCGCCAAGATTCTCCTGTCTCTACCATCCAGTGCTATTATTATAAGTATATGTTTGCGTGTATGTGTGTGTGTGTGTGTGTGATCATGCCCAGCTTTTGACTTGTGTGTTAGAGATCTGAATTCAAGTCCGCATGTTTTCAAAGTAAGCATTTGTTTTACTGACGGAGCCGTTTCACCAGTTCCCGCTGCGAGTGTCTCACTCTTAGCAATGGGACTTTTGCACCATTGGCTTAGACTCTGGTTATGCACCATCCCACATCTATTCTTCCATGCCTGTGCTCTGCACAAGGGTCTCCTCTGGGGAAGGGGGCTCTAGGCCAGCAAAGCTGTGAGATATGATTTGTGGCCATTCAGAGCGGGGGACCTGGCAGTAGGGAGTTCTGGGAAACTTTCCCACAGAACCTTGAAGACTCAGGTATCCTAGACCCCAGAACGCCTTGGCAGACACAGAGAACAACTCATCTTGCACAGCTCAAATGAGAAAAATCTTTTCCCCACTGCCTTGTCTGGTACTTGGGGTCCCAGAGGATCCAGGGCCCTAAGAGGAGGAAGGGGGAGACACAGGATGAGTGTGGCCTCCGGATCTTCCCTCTGGGCACTTCTCTTTCCTTTGCTCTGTCCATCATGGCTGGCAGTCCTGTGAAACATCAGGAGCACTTTTTAGAAGTGTGTGGGGAGTGCTGGGAGGATGACTCGGATGGTACAGAACTTGCTGTGTAAGTGTGAGGGCTGGAGTCTGGATCCAGAGTGCGGCAGCTCATATCTATAATCCTAATACTAGTGGACTAGAGACAGGCAGATCAGTGGGGTTCCCTGGCCAGCCAGTCTAACCAGTCAGTGTGCTCTAGATTCAGTGAGGGAGTGGACTGGGTATGATGGTGCATGCTTTCAGTCCTAGCGCTCAAGGGGCCGAGGTATGTGGTCACCGGGAGTCTAAGGCCAGTCTTGTCTCCATCTCAATAAACAAACAAACAAACACACAAACACACTTGGACACACACGCACAGGCACACACAGATGGAGATCTATACATATCCGACAGTGGTCTCAGGCTTTCACATGTGTATACACAGTGAGTGCACTCCTTCCCCAACACAATGACTGTGTGAAGTACAATTCAAACTTAGCATCACAAAGACTGTGGTCTTCTGAACAGCACTACCCCTGTATCATATGAAGTCAGTGCATGAGCCAAGATGGTCTTGGGGGCTGTTATGAAACACAGAAGCACACACGGTGGCCCATATTTGAAATCACTGTAATTGCATATTAACTGTGCTCTCTGTCAGTGACAGCCACAAACGCATGTCACACCAGCACGGCAGTAACTTATGTCTGCATTAGTCACCCTTTATCCTCACTATGGGGTGTCAGGGTGACTGCACAGTCTAAGGTACCACTCCTTTCTCATCGCTATGATAAAGCACCCAAAGAAGCAACTTAAGAGACTCTTATTTGGGTCAAAGTTTAAGGGGATCCAGGCCATCATGGTGGGGAAGGCCTGGTGTAGAGAGCTGCTGGTGGCTGTGGTCGGTGGTAGAAGCACAAGCTGTTTCTGTTTCCGTGGCTAACCGGACTATAACCCTTCAGCCCTTCATCTGCCAGTGAACACTTCATGCCCAAAAGGTTCCACACCTCGCCACACAACAGCATCAACTGAGGCCCAGGAGCTCACACTCATACTGACGATGTGCCACATTGAGACTACATCAGTGGCCTTTGATCCTGATGCAAAGAAAGGCCACATTTCCAGACAGGAACCCTGGTGGAGCCATAGGAACACCAACCTACCCACAAAAATTTCGACCCCAAAACTTAGATCCTGTCGACAAGAATCACAGGGATTGGGCATGGGAAAGAGACCAATCAGTAACTGGCCCAACTTGAGCTTCATCCCCATAGACAAGCACCAATCCCTGACGTTATTAGTGATACTGTCAGACTTGCAGACAGGAGTCTAGCATGGCTGTCCTCTGAGAGGCTCCACCCACCGACTGACTCAAAAAGATGTAGACACCCTCAGCCAAACTGTGGATGGAGCTTGGGGACTCTTATGGAAAAATGGGAGGAAGGATTGTGGGCCTAAAGGGGATAAGGAACTCCACAGGAAGACCAACAGAGTCAACTAACCTGGACCCTTGGGACTCTCAGAGACTAAACCACCAACCAAAGAACACGCACCAGATGGACCTAGGCCTCCTTGCACGTGTGTATGTAGCAGATGTGCAGCTTGGTCTTCATGAGGGTCTGGAACAACTGGAACGGGAGCTATCCCAAAAGCTGTTGCCTGTATGTGGGACATGTTCTTTTAGCAGGATTGCCTGTCTGGCTCCAATGAGTCAGGAAGCACCTAGCCTCACAGAGACTTGTATCAGCATCAGGGGATACTCAGGGGGTGCACACCTATCAATAGAGGTGGGAATGACAAGTCCAGGATGTGTCCACCAGGAAGGAATGGGCATCTGCAGTGGGCAGGGGAGAAGGTGGACCTTAGCCCACTGAGGATGGTGTCCATCTACCCAGAATTACTCTGAGACACCTTCCTCAGTTTCCCAAGAACTTCCCCCCCGAGAATCTGCCTGGGACACTGTGCCTAGAATGGATGGCTGGAGGGAAGAGAGAAGCTTCTCTGGACTCTGGGCTACCTGGCTTCTGTGCCAGTGTGTCCAATACCAGCGCTCAGCTTTGAGCCCAGATTGCCTGAGCTGGTTTGGAATGAGTGCTGACCGTGGCTTATCTGGCCCAGCTCTTCTAGGCAGCAGTGCCCTGTAGGGTTGGGCACAAACTGGGGTTCTATGGGACACACTTTGGACCAAGTGTGACAGGTGAGGGTTTGGGCTGTGGCACCCTCCGTCGACTCTAGTAACAGCTGTGGCTTCCAGAAGAATCCAATGACCCTGCGCTTCCCTGACTGGTCGAACTGCTCACCTCTTGACATTGCCAGCGAGCTGGTTATAAATAGAAGCTGGACATGCTGCTTGTGCCCTGTTGCTAGGTGATCCCGATGGCTCCTGTGACATCATGTCCCTGGGAAGCCAACCTTCACCGCTGCAAAATAACTCCATAAATAGGCCAGTGGGCAGTAGTTGTGTTCCAGTAAATTCTGCCATCTGCCCCTGCCTTATCAGGTAGTGCTCAGGAGCCACTGATGACATAGTTCAAACGCTGTCAGTCAGCAACTGTCCATCCGAGTGACCGCCTGACTTGGAGACATGATCCTGGTTTGCAGCTAGCTCGCCATTTGTGGTGAAAGACACCTATATGTTGTGTTCCCAGCTTTTAGAGCTTTGCACCAAGGGAAATCAGTCTTCATGACTAAAACTTCTGAACCCGCTAAGCCCTTTGCAGGCTGTTCACGTAGCGGACAGCAGTGCGGAAACAAACACGGATCCTGTGTGTTTTCTTTTAGTGGTTCCTCACAGATCCTTCATCCCACCCAGGTGTTCCTCCATCCTTAGCACACGCGACAGAACTGAAAGATGAATTTTATTAAGAAGCCCCAAATCAAACCATTTCAAACAACCAGGCTTTTCGGGTCATCCCGAGTGTCTCATTTCCAAGGTCAGAGCCGTCTTTGCAATGCTCTCAAAAAACAGGTACCACTTTGGCTGGAGATGAGCACAGCTAGCGGAGTTTGCCCAGTAGGTACAAAGCCTTGGGTCCTAGCCTGGGCTCCATATAAACCTGATTTCACATGATTATCAACCCAGAATCCAGGAGGGTGAGGCTGTGAGATCTAGGTCAGCCTTAGCTGAATGACATCCCTATCCTGGGGTGACTCTGGCTAGCTTTCCCTCTCATCTCCCCTCTCCACAGGTAGTGGGAAAATAGAGCAAACCCCATCACGTGAAATACTGGAAATGCCAGTTACGGGTGGCCTGCTGGTCCTCTCTGGTCCTGAGTATGCAGTCACAGAGCTAAGGTGTTTTGACATTGTTGTGGCTTGAAGTCATCATTTGAACAAACATTTCTGTTCTCTCTGGGGTGAACGGGCTCCCAACCCCTGCAGGGTGGCCTTTTTCTCCAGGGTAGTGCTGGCCATTCAGCTGGGATAACAGAATGCCACGTGCCCGTGAGGGAAGGTTTCCTGGGCATGGAGTTTGATATCTGTGTCCAGAGTACCACCAGAATCTTGGAAAGTGTTGCCCAGGTGACTCTGTGTGCCTGTGGTTCTCACACACTGTATCTGTGTGCACACCAGTACGCATATATATCACGTGCCTTTAGTTGATTCTTTTGAGCATCCTTCCACCTCCACACATCTTACCTGTCCAGTCTCTTGGTTCAGGAAGACCAGTCACAGACGTGCTCAAATCACCTGTGCTTAGATTCCATCAATCTACAAAAGAACAGTGTCACACAGCAGTGTCACACTGAGCTGCGGATGCCCTGGCAAGAGACCAATGAGGTAGGATGCAGAAGTGGCCCCCTTCTTCCTCACGTAGCCACCCTGCACCTCATGTGCTGTCGTAAGAAAATGTGTGAGGGCTGCGGCTCTCCACCTCATCAGAGGCTAGACTCGTCCATGGACTACCGCCCATGTGCCTGCGTATGTTTCCCATGTTTTCCTGACTCTGTGGTGAACTGGACTTTCCTGCAGTTTTGGAAGTCAGGAGTCTGAGGACAAAGCTACCACGGCAGGCCTTGCCCTTTGAGGGCTGGGTAACGACTCCCTGGCCTCTTCCAACTTCTCCAGTCCTCACCTCTCTGGGCTTGTAGAAGCTCTACTCTCATCTTGGCTACTAACTTTATACTGGAGCGTCCGTGTCTCTGTCCCGACAGAATGTTTTCCCTTCTCTTATGACAGACCTACGGACCCAGGTTCCGAGTGTCATTTCAGTGTGACCTTACCTTATTCACTTATGCATGGAACTTGTTTCCAAGCAGGCCCAAGTTCTGAGTTTCAGGGTTTGGACTTATCACTTTTTGGGTCAAGCAATTCAATCACCACCGTACCCTAGCTATACGGACTCTTCTTAGCGAGAAGCTCCACCCAAGGTGTCCTTCCCATAAGATGACTGATCATAGTTCATGTCAGGCCAGGTTTATTTTACCAAGAGGGTTATTAAAGTGATGATGCTTTGGCCCAATGACACGGGCAGGGTTGCTCTGATTGTTAGGAAGTGCGGGTTTTAAACGTCTGTGAGCTTATTTTTGTCCGGCAGGAAATGCGCCTGACTGGTGTGTTTCTTTGTTGATGGTTTCTTTCTTGGAGGAAGGTGGTTAGAAAACCACAGTGGGCTTTGAGACAAGTTGGGGGTCGAGCACCACTTAAGCCTGGGTTATAATTATACTATCTTCTGCCATAGATTTTTTTCCAAAAATGGCCTCCCTGCTCCTTGGAATGTGACGCCTCTTAAATAATGGTCCCATTTGTTATTCACGATGCGACAGCCTGGCCATTGCCTTTTATTTAAGCGAAAGGTCAAGAGGTTTTGATTTAAACCGGGGTTGAATCAAAGGCGGCACGCCTTCAGCAGTGACACATCATGAAAGATGGAAGACAGACACGCGGGCCCTGACTGCAGGCTGTCACTGTTGCCTTGTCTGCTGAAACTGAGCATTCTCTAATTCTTGGGGAGGAAAACAGTCCAGGCCACACTTTACCTGCATGTTCACTGTTGCAGAAAGTCAGTTGATGTCTTGGGAAGTTCAGTTCCTTACAGAAGACCGTGTCTTCTGGCAAGGAGGGGTCAGGTGTCAGGTGAGAGAGGGTTCCCATCCTAATGTCTGCTTGTAGGGAGAACGGAACACTAGAAGTCAGGGTACTTTCCAGCTGAGACACACTGGTCTGGTTATCTGGAAGGAATTGGTGGGTAGTCATCCTCTGAAAGGCGGCTACCCAGGAGAGTCATTTAACCTTCTGGTTGTAACTACCTTGAGGGGTCTCCATCTCCCAGAATGCCCTGTCTTACATTGTAGGAGATCACATGCTCACATCACCCTCTGGGAGCTGGACTGGAGCTCCACTGAACTTAACTTCAGTAAGCAGCCTGGATTTCTTCCGACTGTGCTGTGTAAGGCCACGAGGGACTCGGCCTGCCATGTTGGTAAGGGAAGGAAGGTCTCAGGTCTACCTGTCAGGTGCCTGCTGTGTCTCACCTCATTTAATCCCGACAAACATGGGAAACGACCATGTCCACTAAGGTGCTTCTTGAGGGGCGAAGCGATGTCCCTGGTGCTCAGGATGAGGCACTGTGGTTTGCCAGTGTCCACTTCCAGGACTGGGCCTCTCCTGCTGTGCTTACTGACCTCTGTTCCTCTCTTCTTCCTGACTCTAAGATAAACAGGGATGGGCCCCCTCTCTGTTACTTTGTTACTGGGCAGGAACTCATTTAAAAAACTTCCTGCACCAGCCCAACTCCAGTTATGCAGCACAGAGCTCAGGGTCTCCACCACTGGCTCCAAGCTGATCCCGTACAACCCAGCTCCTGGGGGCTTTTGGGAGCTGTCTGTGTTCTGACTGATGGCCCAAGATTCAGGAAGACAGACTCTGGTGGTGATGCATCCACCCACGGTTTTAGTGCTTCCAAGACTGATCAGATAACTGCATTCCTTTGAAAGATACCTATGAATATGTTGCTGTGTCCTCGAAAGACAAAAGGGTATCCTGTTAGGTTTCTGTTGTCATCTGGCTCTGTGGATGGACATGAGTGTTCTGGGGAAGACTGTATCTGGGCAGGGAGTCTTGGAAAATTAGGTCCCCTCCAAGAGAGATGTTGAAGAGCTCTTCAGCTACAGAAGTGCCACTTCCTGTGTGCAGCGTCTCCTGTTCCCTGGGGTGGGAACTTATCTGGAAAAATGGGAAATGAAAGCCAGATTGTTGGTCTGGCTTTGACTTCCGCATGTGAACAGGAGTCCCAGCCATGAGTGGTCTCAACATGTTACTTATTGCCAGCCTATAAGGCCTTGCTGTTGTTAACTGGAGAACAGAAAGAAAGAAAACCAAAAATTAGCACTCCTATGTAACTTTTGTTGTGATGTGTCTTAGTCAGGGTTTCTATTCCTGCACAAAACATCATGGCCAAGAAGCAAGTTGGGGAGGAAAGGGTTTATTCAGTTTACACTTCCACATTGCTGTTTATCACCAAGGGAAGTCAGGACTGGAACTCACACAGGACAGGAACCTGGAGGCAGGAGGAATGGATGCAGAAGCCATGGAGGAGTGCTGCTTACTGGCTTGCTTCTCCTGGCTTGCTCAACTTGCTTTCTTATAGAACCCAAGACTACCAGCCCAGGGATGGTACCACCCACAGTGGTCCCTTCCCCCTTGATCACTAATTGAGAAAATGCCTTATAGCTTGATCTCGTGGAGGCATTTCCTCAAGGGAGTCTCCTCTCTCTGAGATAACTCCAGCTTGTGTCAAGTTGACACACAAAACCAGTCAGTACATGATGTCTGTGCTAAGTGGTCAAAGTATCTAAACAGAAGAGATCAGTGAAGATTTAGGGGTGACTGTGATTCTGGCTGAGGTAGGAGCTGGTACCTTTGTTTTCAGGAACAAGGTAAATCATTTTTATGTCCCATAATTGAAGGAGTTCTTCGGATCATGAGAACTATTCAAGATCACGGTTAGATCTCAGAGAGAGAGAGAGAGAGATAATGATCCTGTATCCATTGAGGACCCCAAACTTTTGCTTGTAGGTCCAAGGACAATGCTTGTCCAACTTATGTGGCATCTGGACACACATCTGGAGAAAACACCTGTCTTAATACTTCCTGGATTTGTAAGGTTGGATAGTGGGTCACTGTGAAGATACACACAGTGATAGCATGGGTGGACAACATGGCTGTCTTCAGTGTGGAGGAAACTCAGTTTTACTGTAGAAGTCACTGTTGAAGTGAAGAGTCTTTAGTAGGTTAATTATGAATACAGTAGCTGGGGGTGTTTTGACTTAATTCTGATGAAACGCAAGCATGTGTAGTCGTGTGTGTGTGTGTGTGTGTGTTGTCCTTCCATTGCAGAGAGCTGAGTGTCTGGTTATACTGCTTCAAGAGTTCACATCCTCTCTGGCAGCATGTAGACAAAAGTCACCAAGTCCTGATCTCCAGGACCTTAGGGGCTCTGAATATTTCTGCTTGCCTCTCTTGTTCCTTCGACCTTCATCAGAAAAGCAGAGGTCTCATTCCCCACGGGTCATGGGGAGAATGTTTTAGGGAGAACTGAGTAAAGACCAGCTAACCCAGCCTTCGAGATTAGCTTACTAGGCTCCTGCAACTTTCACCTAAAGCGTTTAAGGCATTTCTAAAATCCAACCATGAACTCGCAGGACTGAGCCCAGGAGTTAATTGAGGAATGTGCATCTGTGTGTAATAGATTCCCGAAATGAATGGACCTTGGCCAACAGGAATGTCACGACCATAAGCTATGGAAAGCTGCAGGTGCCAAGTCCACACAGGGTTCTCTTAAGCCCTTTAATGGCAAGTCACCTAACATCCTCATGACGAGCTGACCAGCTTTTGGACTATGCCTCTAGGCTAAGCTGACCTCTCGATTCCACCAGCCCTGAAGCTAATGCCACCAAGTGCTCCTGAAGCCCACAGAAGAGACTTTTCTGTTCCATTGTCACCCACCTAACTGATGTTTCTATCAATGTAAATGGACAATGTATTGACGTGACGTTTTCCCTTGTGGCTCTAAAAGTTCTTTATCACTTCTTCTATGGTGGAGCCTGTCACTCAGGGTAACCTGAATCTGTGTTCTGAGGGCATAGTCACTCATATTTGGCTCAAGGTAAACAGTTCTTTATTTCCCCAATGGCAGAGTTGCTGTCTTACGATGATGGTACCCATGAGTAGCTCCCTGCTTAGCTGTAGGTCCCAGAGCATTTTACGTACTGCTTTTGAGTTTCTTGGACAACATAATCTTTCAGGACTCAGACAGCTCTAGGGAGAGACTGTTTGTTGGTCCATCCCACCATGGCTGGGTATGTCCAGATGCATCTAAACCACACGTACCTTCTTTGGGTAGCCTGTGGTGAAGATGCATCTAAATTGTGAGTTCCTTGGGTTAGCCTGTGGTGACCAGGTGATTTGATTTGGTTAGTTACTGATCAATTGTCTCACCAACTTTTACGGGAGGCAATTGAGATCTTTATTTTGCCATTTACTTGAGAGAAGGTGCCCTGACAGACACTTTATTCCTTGTCTGTGTTCCTTAAAATTAGCATTGCAGAACAGTGAAATACAGCTCAGTGATTCAACCTAGCTGACAGCATTTCCAGGTTATATTTTGTCATGTGCTCTTCTGTGGCCCCCAAAGAGATGTGCTTCTATCCTGAATCCCGCATATGAATGCGCCTTTGATGGTTACTCCTATCAACTGGACACAACTAGGGACACCTGGGGAGGGAGACTTGACGAGAGACCTTCTAGGTCTGACTAGCCTGTGGAGGTGCCTCTGAAGGATTGTCTTGACTGCTGCGGGAAGACTCAGCACATTGTGGGTGACATCATTTTCTACATGGAGAGTCCTAGACTGTGTGGACAGTGAACACATCAGATGCACATGTAATTATTCCTTCTGTTCTTGACCATGAATCTGACTACTTCTCTCACATTCCTGTTATCTAAACTCTCCATGAAAGGGATGGACCGAAACCTAGAACTGTAAACTAAATAAGCCCCCCCACCCCTTTTTTTGCATTGCTTGCCTTCTTTTCAGAGTATTTTTTTTTTAATCACAGCAACAAAAAATGAACCAGGCCAGTGATCTTATCTGGAGACAGAGTCATTGCAGATAGAGTTAAACAGAGCTCTTGATAGAACGGGAGAGGGACCTGCAGCAATGAGAAATTGGACGAAGTAAGAGAGGTCCTGCCTTTCCAAGACTCAGTACATTTTGGTTGATGCTTTCAGTCCCCAGACAGTTAAGAATAGATTTCTGGAGGAAATCCTGACTTGTGCTATGTTGCCAGAGCATCCTTAGGATGTTAACACGCCATTGAGTGAGCCCATTCCTCTGCCTGGTTGACTCTTAACTCAGACTTCACTCCATCTCTGTGCCTATGTGGTTCCTTCAGAGAGTGGCATGACAGTGGAACGATGGCGTGTGCAACAGCATAGAGCAGTTCTGACGTACACTCCATGGACACCAGCTTCTACTGCCCACACTTCCCTTGCTACGGTGCATCCAAAGGGCAGGAATGGGGTAGTGGAGAAACCAGCAGAGGCCTATCTCAGAGCGTGTCAGCTCAAGGTCTGGAATCCACTGGGTATGGTCTGGAGAAACTTGTTTAACCTGTTATTTTAAAAAAAATTAATAAAAATTTTTGAATAGGTAACATATTCACAGGGTTCAAAAATACATCAAAAAGGAACATTGTGAAAGCACCCTCCCCTTCCATATTTACCCACCTCCTCCACAAGCTTCTTCCCCGCTGCCCCAGGAAATATCTGATTAATTGTTCATAGGCTCCTGGTATTTTTAAATGCACATAAAAGGAGATAAAAATCACATGCTTTTATTCTTTCCTCTTGCTATTTCTGGAGAAAAAGATTGCACTAGATGCGAGCTGTGCATGCTGCATTTATAACTAAACCGGTGGGCTTTCCTCTTGGTGAGGGCAAAGCCAAACCAAGCTCATCCAAGAAGTTATGGCGAGAAGATTCATTCCCCTGTCCCCGCTCCCAGCAAGGAAAGAGAGCAATGGAGTCATTGCCAAAGCAGTCTCCTTCCCAACAAAGCAATATTGGAAAAGGACACAACTCCTCTTGGAAAACGGTTTGCTGCAGGCACATTCCTGAGCATGCTCAGTTTGTGGTGCTAACTACTGAGCATGCTCACTTCAAGGTCCTAGCTCAAGAAAGAAAGATGGCCGCTTCGTTGCGGGGTAAACCTCGCTCACGGAATGGAGAAGTATTGAAAGGTTAGAACATTCTTAGGCACGCTTATCTTATGTCACAGAGATGGCTGACATGGATACTTCCGGGTCTCTCAGCTTTTGTCATGCCTAGTTCCTTCTTCCCAGAAAGAGGTAGGGGTGCTCAAAGGAAAAGCCACTTCAAGGCGCGCAGTTTCTTCGTTACCTTTGCGAACCTGTAGGTCTCCCCTTTAGTTTTTGTAATCCATTTGGGCTGGTTAGCTTTCTGTCAGTTCATCACAAGCTGGGGTCATCATGAAGGTCATCATGTCAACCCCAATTGATAAAATGCCCCCATCAGATCGCCTGTGGGGAGATCTACTAATTAATGATACAAGTGAGAGATCCCAGCTCGCTGTGGATCGACCCTGGGCTGGATTTTGTTTGTTTGTTTGTTTTAAAGCAGGCGATGGAGAGCCAGCCAATGAGCCGCATCTCTCTGTGGCTTCACTTCCTGCCTTGAGTTCCTGTCCTGGCTTCTCTTTATAATGAACTACAATTAAAAGGGAAAAATAAACCCTTTCCTCCCCAAGAATATCTAAACAAGGGATCACTGGCTAATTGAATGCATGACTGCAGGCACACGTGCACAGACGGTCCTTGATGCAGTCATAGGAGATACGCTGGGAGGAGTTTAACGTGGCACACCTCTGATTACTGATAACTAATGCCGGCACCTTCGGTCCGTCTTTCCCCATGTCTCCCTCCTGTCTACAAGTCTCTTCACTCCCAGAAGCGTGGAATGAAGAGATCTGTCTCCCTTGATACCTCTTTGTACTAATGAGCCACAAATGATTGCTATCTTACTAATGAGAACCATCACTTTTTTGGAGGTCAGATGTTTGGCGTGGGTCTCACTAGGCTGAGCCAATCCTTATCAAAGGATGGTTCCTTCTGGAAGCCCCGATGGAAAAGCCATTTCCTAGTCCCTGGCAGCCCCGGAGTGGCTGCTCTTCTTGGCAGGTCAAGAGCCACACCTAACCCAACAGCTCTAGCCACATCACTTGAGGAAATGCCACAAAAGGAAATTTATCTTCTGTTTGTCCCGTGTTCCATTTTTCAAGACCACTTACACTGCAGGGAAACGGAATGGGATGCAGGGGGAAGGATGGGGTGCAGAGGATTTTATTTTCCCCTTATTATTTTCCACCCCTGGTGAAGTTTACAGAGGTCAGGGGTCAGACCACCCAAGTCTCTTAACATACAGAGCTGGAAAGCACGGGAGTCACAGAGGCCAGAAAGTGGTAGTTTGGACTGAATGGCGCAGAAGGGCATCTGTTGCGTGTGCAGAGTCAAGGCACTATTGCCTTTTTCCAGGGTGGGACAGACCCCGCCTCCAGCCTGGCACCCCTTCCTCTTCCCTGTACCCCATTGCTCACTGATCCCAATTATCCCCCAGCAACCCATAGCCCCCCGAATCACATAATCTCCCTGTTCTTCATCGTCCTCCCTGAACCCCATCCTCTGCACCCCATCCTTCCGCCTGCATCCCATTCCCCTTCCTGTGCTCCTTCTTCCATTCTTACACCCCACCCCCTTTCCCCGTACCCTACATGCTACCGCTGTACCCCAGTCTCCCCAGGAACTGCATCCTCTGCACCGCACCCCATCCTTATTGAAGCCTAGAGCCTCAAATCACCCAAGGGCAACTGGGGTTCGTTTCTATTTCCGAAGTGCCCTAGCTGCTTGTCCTCTAGGGGGCAGCACACTCCACACAAAGCAGCACAGCCTGAGACACTCTTCTTTCCCTGGGTACCAGTCCTGAACCTGAACGGAAAGGTCAGGTCATCTCCTGGTTGGCCCATTCCTACTTTCCTTGTGGTTCCTGTTGAGCGGCCAGCACCTGACCACCACATGGATCCACCCATACGCACGATTGAGCATGGACACAGACACACAGACACACAGACACACAGACACACACACACACACACACACACACACACACACACACACACACAAATAAGCACCAGCACCCACATCCCCTCCCGCCCCCTCCAGTGCCAGCCCCTGCCTCTGCCTCCCCGCCCCCACCCCCACCCATGTTCTTTGTCTACAGTTATAGGAAAGGACAGCCCTGGGCTTCCTGCCACAGTGCCTGCTTTGGTTTCTGTGGTGTCCTGTAAAGGACACCTTGGCACGCGGGGTGGGTGACAAGAGAGCGCACATGACTTCCCAGGGTGATCCCCTGGCTTGAGTTGCTGACAGGAACTACTTGCATGTGTCTATATTAGGAGCTCCTGGGTCCCTGGGTCTGATGCCTTGGTGTGGCCCTCACGTGAGCAACAGTGACGCTCTCTCTGTGACTCACCCGCGTCCACAGAGAGTAACCAGGATGCCAGGCATGCCAACCACTCAATGGAGCACTTGGCACCGCGTGAGCCCTCGGCTGCCAGCAGCATGTGACCAAAGGCTCAGCAGCCTGGGAGTCTCCTGTGTCTCTTCTAGAAGCTGTTCCTCGGAGGGCTGCTGGTCCTGCAGAAAGTGATTCCCATTGCAGGGTGGATAGAGGACCTCGAAGAGGGGCCTGTGAGCAGAATCTCTGCCATGCTGGACACAGTGCGGCTTGGTCTCTGGTCACCTCCCCAGCTCCCTGCTGAGTGTCCAGTTCTCATCTCACTGTGCTCGCCTTGAAATTGAAGGTTATAGACCCACAGTCTCAGGGTCCTCAGGGCTCAGAGCTGTGGGAGTTTATTCTCTTCTGGTTCTGCATCTTGATGTGTCCAGGTGAAGGGAAGGTAACTCACGCTTCTAGCATTTGTGGATCCAGTTGTGGTACCCTGGTCCTAGCTCCATGATCCATGTTACTTTTTCTCTGTGCCTACTCCACTCTCTGTTTACATGGGTCAGGGTTCTGGCTAGATCATCAAAGTCTTGTTTCGATCTAAGTTGTCATAGCTGCAGAGACAGGTGTCCCTGTGAGGTGACATCTGAGCTGCTGTCCACAGACTCCTGGGGTAGGACTTGAACATGCCATTTTGGTGGGGTAGTTTACCCAGCAATGCTTCCTTTGCAAGGCTGTGAGGTTTTTGTGCTCCCCAAGACTGTCACCAAACACTGTTCAGTTTCCTCTCAATAAACAACAGCTGTAAAGACATAAACCTCAGACTGGGCTACCCTTCCGCCATCTCCTGCTGTTCCTAAGTTTTTTGGAAGCCCAGCTTGGGGAGCCCTTGCCTCTGGTTCATTTTACTGCCCAGGCCTGTGAGCCCTACCTTAGGGTCTGCTCAGCTCAGGCCCTCAGACTCAATATTCCTTCTAGAATATAGAAAGACTCTGAAGATAGGTGGGTTTGAGCAGGACCTGCCATTCTCTCACAGGCCGGTTGTTCTGCTGTTGGTTTCCACAGTTGCACTGGGGAGCCGTCTCTCCTCTTGTCAAATCTTTCCAGGCTCCTGGGCCTAGACCTGGCCTAGCCTCGGAGGCCTTCTGGCTAGCCTATGGCCTTCAAGTCTCAGGGATGGGGTCAGCAACCCTGTTAGGCTCCCTGGACTGAAAACGTAAAAGCCAGTCCCAGTATCAGCATTTGCTTTTGGGGTACACTCTTGCTGCTCATGCTGGAGGGCTCTCCCAAAGACAAGAGAGAACCCGGAAA
This sequence comes from Tokudaia tokunoshimensis, assembly GCA_036184795.1. Lineage (NCBI taxonomy): Eukaryota > Metazoa > Chordata > Mammalia > Rodentia > Muridae > Tokudaia > Tokudaia tokunoshimensis. The sequence continues at coordinate 57,704,764 of BTHU01000019.1, forward strand.
ATCCCAGCTCCACCTGCAGTTAGACCCAGGGACTGGAGCTCGCGCTGCCACAGTGGCATCCTCTGTGAGCAGTGTGCTGCCTCAGGACCTGGAGACTGAGCAAAAGTGCGACTGTCCCCTCCAGACTTCACTTCTCTTCCCTTGGATGATCACTTCACACGGAGTGTGGCAATGTCACACTGTCTTCATCTGCAGGCCCGTTGCTTCTGGAAATACTTGCTCCCCCACTGTGGGGGAGAGGAGAAGGGCCCCCAAACCTTGTGACAAGAGCAGTAAGTCCTTGCCTGACACAAACATGAATTGCCAATCATCAGTGCCCCATGCCATCCCTGTGCACAGGGAAGGAAGGAGAGGAGCTGCTAGGGAATTGACATTGTCCCGGAACTTTAAAGCAGTTCTGAAGACAGTGAGTCAGGAATCCCAGCTCTGTCACCGGCTACTGTCACCACATTAGCAAGTGGGTTCACCTGTCCTGAGACCTGTCATCTGTCCCCTTGAACCTGAGGAGGACCTGTCTTCTGTATCCACACCCAGCCCAGCCCACAGGCCCTCACAGACTCTCACTGCAATGCTCCTTATTGGGTCCTACACACCCACAGCCGTGCAGAATGCAAGGCAGTGCAGACAAGCAGCAGAAAGGCCTGGGTCCCTGGGACTTTTTCAAAGTCCTCAGAAAAGCCGCCGAAGCTGGTTTCGAACCTCTGGACTATGGTTACGATCATGAGGCTCCAGCTCCCGAGAAAGACTCCAGGAATGATATCCTACTCTTAGCTAACGAGACTTGTTCCGAGCCTCGCCTGTTCCCGTGAACCAGAGAGTTAAGTAAAGACATGTCTATTTTCTGTGTGCCACAGTTCCTGGAGGTTTGTGCAGCTGTGTGACTTCTAATGGATGGGTAGACTGCTTGCTAAATGAAGAGACCAAGTAAAGAACCTCAAGGACTGAAAGGTTAGATCTTAAAAAAGGAGCAGAGAGCGTCCCCAAGCCTGAATATGGGCCTTGAGCTCAGATGACTCACACCTCTGGCTCTTATGTCACATGAGGGAGACTTCCACTCACAGTTACTTGGGATCTCTTGCTGCCAGCGACTCTTGGCTGGTGCCCTGAGAGTAAATGCCACACAGACTGTGTCCTGAGGACAGTGGATGGCATTATGTATTCTTTCTGCTCCTAGTTCTGAGAGGGTGGACAATATTGTATATCCTTCCTTCCCTGGGGACCCTGTCCTGTAGTTTAAAATGTCACATCTAAGAATAGAGGTACCCCAGATCACAGCAGGGGCTAATCGCACAGGGAATGCTTGGTAAGCCTGAGTGATAACATCAAGGCACCAAGTCCAGGGGTTCAGGGGTCCTCTGTGTGGACTTCCCATTCATATCGTTGGGCAATATTTTCTTAAAATAATATGTTTACTGGGGGGGGGCTGAGACGTTGGGGGTGGTAGCAACTGTCATGTCTTAGGTACCATTAAAAACAATAGTTAGGACCAGGAGTGGAGGGCATGCTGAAAGGGCATGGGAGGCTCTGAGGCCCTGGGTCATCCTCTGAGGAGGACAAATGAGTGTCTATAACTTCAGGAAGGGTTTCCAGTGGCTGATGGTCTGGGTAGCTCCTCTTGAGGGGCTCATCTTCCTGTTTACCTGGCAAGGATGGGTCTGGGGACCTGAGTTCTAAACCTCAGTTCCTCGTAGCTCCAGGGGTCAGGCTGCCACATTTTGGAAATATGTCAGCCAGACTGTAGCAATGTCTTCAGAGAACGGCAGCAACTGGTCAGAGATACATGGAGGCCTAGCCTGGACCCACCGAGTCAGCAGTCTAGGAGGGACCCAGATATCTGTACCGGCTTTAAGCAAGATGTTCCCCTGGGGGTCCTGACACCGCTCATAGTGTGAGAATACGTGGCTTACTTGAATATTACTGAAAATGTGTCATATCACTCCCAAGTATGAGGAGCTGAGAGTAACTTTGTCTTTCTGATTCTCCCTTTCCAGGCATTTATTCCAGGACACAGTAGCATACAAAGATCTGGTCATGAGTTCATAGAGCATGGAAGAATAGATCTACCCACAGAACAATGGT